>JAIUCT010000017.1:9450704-9477982 GCA_021307375.1 Tetraneura akinire | reverse complement strand
TATAATTATATTTATTATTTTTTATTATTTATGTTATAATATTATATTTATATATATATAATTCATATGTATGGTTATTTTATTTACAATTTTTAATAAAAATTTTAATTGTATATAAAATATTTTGTTATTTAAAATCTACTTAACCTATCTATAAATGTAGAGTATCAAAAAATAATCTATATTATATAATAAATAACATTATAATGTGTAATGAGTATATTATGTATAGACATGTACATATAGCGCTGTAAGTGACAATAGTATGAACTATAAAGAAGAAAAAATAATAAATAGGGAGTTTCTTATCTATATTATATTTTATCTATGGTTAAAATCACGGACTAAGATATATTAGTCCGTGGTTAAAATGTAGACTATTATCACATAAAATCATGGAATAAATAATTTATAATAATTTTTCTTCCAGAATACCTTTTTTTGCTTATCAGCAAAAAGTCTGAGTAAATTTTTCTATAAGCGCAGTCCATTTAGTTAATAGGTCTATGACAAATATAATATACGCCGAACCGTTTGTTTAGTGATTTATTTATAAACTATAATATTATATTGTTTATTTGCTTATTTGTACTATTATATTTGTACTTGTAATAAACTATAATAATAACAACGCCACCACTTGGCACACAAGCACTGATGCACGCAGTTATCACAGCCGCATATTGTAAAAACATTGCTGTAAACTGTAATGTGATGTGGGTAGGTCCCATATTTTAATTTATTTGTTGCGTTAAATGAGACTATAGTACAATAATTATAGTTTACTGTACTTAAACTGTAATATTATAATATGTACATTATACATTTAACGTTCACAAAAGTGTTTTAAATTTATTAAATATTAAAAATGAATTCGGAGAATAAAAAACGTGCTGGTGGTGCTGCTAGAGAACGTGAAAAAATAAAAAACTTCTTTTAAACTCGAGCAAGAATTGTAAAAAATTTAATTCAATTTTGAATTTTGAATATGAAAAACAAAATCATGTGATAACTAAAAAACTAAGCTCAGGTATGCTTATATGCATTATGTAGGAAATTTAAATAATTTAATAATGTTAATTGGCTACTATTTATGATTTTATATGATTGCCTTTGAAAATATTGATATTGATATCCAATATCCATGAAAATATTGAAAACATATTAATGTTTGAAAATGATGACGTATTTGTTTCTAATTCTGGTCACATCATACGAATATTATACGAGTGATACATTTTAATGACAAAAAATAAATACTAACAAATAAATGTTTAGGCTAAATTAGTGTGGAATATGTAAACTTAAATAAGCTAATTAACAATTATTAGCAATTACTTTAATATTTTAAATATACAGTATAACGTTATTATAAATTTTGATTAAAGAAAAAATAAATAGGTATATGTATATTTATTATTATATTATTACTTTCTTATTTTATTTTATTTATGTATATATATTATATGTTTACAATTTATATTTATATACGGAAATAAAATAAGACTTAAATATTATTGAGCTATAATATTAGGGATTTGGAGGTTCTTTTCTTTGACTATATTTTCTTCAATATTATAAATTGAACGTCGAAATTATTAGGCTTTGTTAAGATAATTGAATAAAATTTATTTACCTATATTGAACCTTGAACCTTGACCACTTCCCTCTGTGATCGAATGTCGTATTAATACATTGTGCTTGTAAAATTTCTATATAACCACGTTTTTGTGCCGCGTGTTGAAATTACCAATTTAACCTTTTTCACACTGCGACACTGCCCCTTTTATAATAATGCAGTTCACTTACCCTAATGACTGACTTTTTTACCTTTCGTGAAACCCTCTTTGAATGCTCCGCACTTACACCAATTCCACTCGCGTTAAACCACACTATATAATATTTTGTCGCACTAATCCGGCTCGTTTGGACCAAATGTTTGTGTATAATGGACTGTATTTTTTGTTTCTTTTTATTATAGAACACATTTAATTTAAATATATAAAAAGTTTTATATTTAATATTTCTAATGAAAAAATCACATTTACAGGTTATATTAATATATAGCACGTCCGTGTCCGCGCGCGATAGCATTCCAAATCGGACTGACCACTATACAATAAATTTCGATACGATATTACAAATCATTCCCGATTGAAAATTTTCCCAACAACCACTCTGCACAATCCGAAAATATAGATACACTTACACACTCACACAATGCAGCGTACCCCCTTCCACAGCTCTACAAATCCCGGAATCCACATCCATAGAAAATCTAGCTTCTATTTTAATAAAAGAATCAGAACGATTATTCATGGAGATTAATAATTATTCTAACCTTAACCTCCAACCCATTATCGAGCTTCAATAAAATCCTTAAATAGTTCACGGCATTTTCATTCAAATCGAATAGTCAACTTCTGGGTCCGACTCATCCTGCAGTATCTTACCATAGAAGAGGGAAATATAAAAAAGACATTGTTTGTGATAGGGGAATAACCAAACATTTAACCCACAATGATAATCTAAAAGTCTAAAACACGGGTTAAAAAAAATTAGTGATAAGTTTAAATATGACCTAAAACAGTGACAATACGCAAACCAAAGTCGAAAAGTAGCTCGAACTCTATTAAACTCAAAAAAATCAACCAAGCTAAAAATGGAAATACCGGTTATTGACCAATACTACTTGGAATCATATAACAATCAAATACGTGATTCATACGAATCCAGCAAAGACACTGACGAGTCATTTTTACCAACAAAATAATAAAAAAATATTTCGATTGACACGTCCCCATGCACAATACGTAACGTTAAATGTTCTAACACTATATGGGCAATCGAGAAAGTGATATTAGAATGGAATTAAGTTCCATTAGCTTTATGAACTAAACGTACTTTACCATTCTTATATACAAGGAAAAGAGGATGAGCAAAATCCATATAATTGGAGTCCAATAAAATATTTAGTGTTATTAATAATAATATTGATTATTAAGAATAATCGAGAGAAGTCTACACCACACTTTGGAAGCATGTGTTAAATGCAGTCAAGTACAGCAAGGATTTATTATAGGAATGCCTAGAGCGCATATTAATACATCACTCATTGACGGTTGCTTAAAAAACGAAACAAAAGGGAGATAATTGTTACATAGTAATGCTTGACTTAGCCAAAGTTTTCGATATGGTAGGATATGCCAAGTGCCGTATCTAGGCATTGGCAAGTTGGTCGGTGGCCAAGGGCGCATTTTAAAATGATCGCGCTGGGGGCGTAAATTTTATATTATATAAATATTAAAAATGATAATATTTTAAATAATATTCATATTATAATTATTAAAATGTATAGTTTTACGGAATATATAGTCATTAAGTATTTAATGAAGTGAAAAATATATTGTCGTTAACACGATTTTAGTGGTCCACTGAATATTTAAAAAAATGTTCTGTTGACCTCGCGTTAAAATACTACGGAATTTTTCACGAAAACTTGAATTTCGATGAATTAAATTTCAATATTTCACGATAACTCAAGCAATTTTGAAAATAGAGACTTGAAAATATTTTTGAAATTATTTTTTTTACATAGCCATAGATACTATATATATGTGGTTAAATTTTGGAACCGTTTGGCTAAATTTTCTACAAAATATGGGATTTTTAATTTTTCGTAAAATTCTCGTTTTTATGTATATAATGTTTGATAAAATTGACAATTTTCGGCATTAAGGTCTGAATATTTTACTGCGGTATATATACATATTACTGAACATCAAGTAAAAATATTAGAAAAATCTTAAATTTTTTTTTTTTTTGTTTTTATGTCTGAAAACACTTTTACTACCAAAAATATTTGTATATCCCCCCCCCCCCCCCTCGGTGAAAAAATCCTAGATCCGCCACTGGAACCTTTTAATATCCTAAGCAACTTCAAACTCGACTAAAATTTGAAAATTCAGTAAAATAAATATTTAACTACTTGTATTTATATGGATTTTAGATTCTGAGCGAAGCGAAGAATGTATTGGTTTTACAATGATGTGGGTCTTTTTTTTTTTTTTTTGTTTTTTTTTTTTTTAAGTACCTATGAAGACACTTTTACTACCCGAAATAATGCTCCGAATTTCACGAATGTTGTATGTTTTCGATTGCAAATTGGATGTAGTTTGTACTTTATTAAGGTCATTTTTCGAATTTCGCAAAATTGACCTCATGTCACACAGAAAAAGGACGAAAAAATAACGAAAAAAGGACATTTTTCCTTCGACGAATTTGATTCATCGGATAAATTTGTTTATAATAGTAACCATAGTGATAATATAAATATTATTTATTATTGTTACTAATAGCAACCAAAGTAATAATATTATTATTGTTACTAATAACAACCAAAATAATATTATTGTAACTAATAGGAACCAATCCATCTATATAAACAGAAATTTCCATCGTAAATCTTTGAGCACCTCCCTGGGGTTGATCATATATTAATATCGCAGATCATAGATTATTGATCAAAGGCTAAGGTCTATAATGAGAATTAACGAACCATTCGGTTATATATACATATTACATAATATTGTTAGGTGATTTTTTCCAATTCTCTAGAATTAGCTAAAGGGCAAAGTGAAGAAAAAGTTTATTTGTATTTTTCATGAAAACTGAAATTTCGACGAATTCGGTTTCAATATTTTACGATAACTTAGGCAATTTTGAAGTTAAAAACTTAAAATTTTTATTGGGTATTTACATAAGTTACCATATATTAATATGTGGTAAAATTTTGGTACCGTGTTACGTTCATTTTCTACAAAATATTGGACTTTGAATAATTCGTAAAATACTCCTTTTTACGTATATAATGTTTGATAAAATTGGCAATTTTTGGCATCAAGGTCTGATAATTTTACTGAAGTATTTTTTTTATTTACATAAAAATCCCTAGTCTCAATTTTTTTATAGCTGTTTAAATTTGATATTTTTAGTACATCGAAAATGTTATGAAAAAATATGACGAAAGAACGGCATTATATGACGGAACTTCGCTTAGAATCGTTTTTTCGAATGAAATGGTTTGCCATTGCATTCAAATTATAATTAAAATTAAACACTATGATTGCACACCTGTATCCCTTCCCTTGCTTTTTCTTATTATATTTTTATATTTTACAATAATGTAAAATAAAATTGACAAAAATTTTATTGAAGCTATAACATATTTTACTTAACTCATTTCCAATTAATTTTAGATTCTGAGCGAAGCGAAGAATGTATTAGTTTTACAATGATGTGTGATTATTTTTTGTTTTTTTTTTTATGTCTGTGTACAAAAATACTACCCGAAATAATGCTCCGATTTTCACGAATAGGGTATGTTTCCGGTAGCAAAGTGGATGTAGTTGGTACTTTACTTAGGTCATTTTTTGAATTTCTCAAAATTGACGCTATGCGGTAGAAAAAACGGCGAAAAAATGACGAAGAAACTGCATTTTTCGCGAAAAATGAAATTTCGACGAATTCGATTTCTATATTCCACGATAACTCAGGCAATTTTTAAGATAGAGACCTGAAATTTTTTTTAAATGTTCACATAGCTACTATATATATGTGGTAAAATTTTGGAACCGTTATGTTAATTTTTCTACAAAATATAGGACTTTGAATATTTCGTAAAATTCACGTTTTTACGTATATAATGTTTGATAAAATTGTCAATTTTGGGTATTTTGGTCTGAAAATTTTACTCAAGTATACTTACATATTACTTAACATCATACTAAAATATTAGAAAAATCCATTGTCAAAATTTTTTTTTATAGCCATTTTAAGTTGATATTTTTAGGAAAACGAAAATCTTAGAATCCATACGTATAAATATTCTGAAAACACTTTCACTACCCGAAATAACCCTTCCATTTTCACCAATAGCTAGTTTCAGATGTAAAAGTGGATGTAGATGGTACTTTATTTGCAAGCCCGTATCCAGGGAGGTTTAGGGGTTCAACCCCCCCCCCTTCCCCGAAATTTTTAAAGTAGTTTTATATTTATAATATAACAGACTAACTACATATATAACTACGTATAATATAATCAATTATTTTTACTTCATATATTAAAAAATTTTAACCCCCCCCCCCCCCCCCCCAAAATTGATCCTGAATACGTGCTTGTTTATTTGAGTCATTTTTCGAATTTCTCAAAATTGACTATAGGCGGTAGAAAAAACGAAATTTTGACGAATTCAATTTTTATATTTCACGATAACTCGGGCAATTTTTAAGTTAGAGACTTGAAAATTTTTTTGGGTGTTCACATAGCTATTATATATATGTGGTAAAATTTTGGAACCGTTTTTAAATTTTTTTACTAAATATAGGACTTATAGCTGTTTTAAGTTGATATTTTTAGTTCAAACGAAAATTATAATCTGACTGAACTTCGCTCAGAATCGTTTTTTCGAATGCAATGGTTTATCATTGCATTCATATTCTAAGTAAAATTAAACGCTATGATCCGCACACCTGTATCCTGTGCGGCAGGAGTATCAGTTCTTTTTAAATCATTACATTTACGTTTTTTTATAGCTGTTTTAAGCATAAAAGATCAAGGGAAGTGATACTTTTTTTGGAAGAGATACAGGTGTAGGTTAGTGTTGAATTTTGATTTCAATTTGAATGAAATAATATCATTATTAATATATCATTATTGTTATTCATTACATTCGAAAAACAATTCTGAGTGAAATACTGTCAATTTTCGGTTTATAGGTGACTCCATAGGCGCAACTAGAGCCTAAATATTGGGGGTGCTAAAATTATGTAACAAAAAAAAACCACCAAATGCTATTTCCCAATTATTTATGAATCACTATAACAATTCTAAAATTAAACATATTTTATTATCCTAATAAGTAGACATTTACATTTTATATTTTTTCTAGATTTCATGCAGTACCTATTATCAATTTATTATATTCATAGATTACAATATTATAAGACATTTGAACAAAATAGTTTTAAATAAAACTTTAAAACTTAAAATTGACAGTATTTTAATGTAATTATTATAGTTAAACCTAAAGAAAACAAGGGGTGCTAAATTATAACTCAGGGGTGCTAAAGACCCTCTTGCGCCCTCCTAGTTGCGCTACTGGGTGACTCATTTAGAGGTTTTATAATAAACTTTTTATATTGAATAAAAAGAGATTAATAATTGTGAAAATTTTAATCGGTACATATACTACCTGATGAACTTGGCTTAAAATCGTTTTCACTAATGTAATGATTTATCATTGCATTAAAATTGTAATCAAAATTCAACACTATCACTGACACTCTTTACACCTGCCTGTATCGTATACCTTCCACACAAGCATCCGTTCCCTTTCTTTTTTTTTGTATTTGCATTATTAATTTTGTCGTAATAATTTTTATTTTTACTTTTATTATTATTTTTCATTTACAATATTTTTAACTACTGCAAATTTTAGTTTTCAATTATGAGAATTTAATATGTATACGCATAACGCGTATAAGAGTATACATGTTAAGCAATTTTTCTATTGCGTCAACGCATTCATTAATAGACGGTAGCGTCGGTAGCCTAATCGGTTACCGTATGTTGGACATCAGGTAAATAATTAATATTTAGAATTTGTTTTATACACGTCAGTAAATTCGTTTAATCGTGTGTGTTCGACGCAATAATTTTATTAGAGTGGAAGAAAATTAGTTTCGAAACGGCCGCGAGCGTCATTCTTGAACACGCTTTTTGTTGGATACAGATCGACACATCGGTCGCACACAGGATGCACACTTCCATTGGACAGTCATTTATTCATGGTCACAACAACGCCATGTTGTCCGGCCGCCGAAGATACGTGTGTCAATTCTATCGTCATCCCCGTCAGTGTTCCGGACAGCGTTGGCTTTTGATGAGTTGTTGTGACTATGTACACACACTCTTCCGCCGTATTGCAGTCGCATTGTTTTTAGTCTGTCGTGTTTTTTCGATCGTGTATATTAACCTCACACCGTTGTAGCGTTGTTTTTGTCGTCTCACGCTACCATTCTCGCTCGTTTTTAGGTTTTTTCTTATGCTACTCGACGTCACGGAGATCACGCCGTCTCACCATTGTGTGTGACTTGTCCGCGTGTGTGTTGCCGTACGCATTATATATGCGTTATCCTCCGCCGACGCGTCTTAATTTTACCGTCGCTTGTTCGTGTCCCTTCGTACATCGTACACTATTATTAGGCGGATTGTGTGTGTGATCCATCAACCTGTCTGAAGAATACCGTATCTGTGGAATCGGCTCTCACTCTTGTTCAGCACTGTATGGGTCCACGCGGTCAATCTATTTACTCAACTCGTAATCATCTATACCACCTATATATTATATACGTATATATTGTTTGTACGTCGTAATATATTACGTCATTTCTAGTTACAACCACTTGTACAATAATTAATTTTAAGTGGAGTCCCTAAATTCTAATATTTTTATTTTTATTTGGTTTTTATCCGGCGTACGTCTTATACATTAGATTCCGCCAGACGTGTCGGCTACGCACACTTTTACATTACACACCTAAATCTGTAATATAACTGTTTCGTGGAAACATAGAAATGCAACTTCTAAAAAAAAAAAAAAAAAAAAAAAATAACCATTTATTTAACATATTTGTTAATTTTTTTTAGTCAATTAATTTAAATAAGTTTATCCAAAATTGTATTATTTATTGAAAATTTTGTGCATACAAATTTTAAAACATAAATTCATAATTCATTATATAATGAACTTTATAATATAAAATAACTAGGTATAACTATCTATATATTGGTACCTATAAATAATAATTTAAAAATAATAACTTTTTCTTATACAGTTATACCAATAATATTATAGTAAACAAAATATACTATAATATTAGTATACTAAATATTAAATGTATGTTTGTGTTAATGATAATTTATAATAATTAAAATAGTATTTTGAGGGACTAAAATCACCAAAACCTGATTTGAATTACGGTGGCGATGTTATTCTTGTCACAAATAATTCAATTACCCAATCATAGCACAGCAAGGTTGGTAACCTACCGAGCTGATGGCAATCGACAACAGCGCTCTATAACGGTAGATGGCTTTAAACTTAAACTAGAATTTTAAACTAAAATTTTTTATTGCTTGGCTCATCTGTATATTACAAAAAAAAAATGGTGATACTCTGTAAATTGTCATTTAAGTTGAATTGTGTAATTAATGTGTTGTACGTTATTAAGCAGGCCTGAAGAATTCTTTGCGTCTATGAATAATCTACGTATAGGTTGCAACTTGCATTGGATTTTATCTATTATTAATTATAATGGATGTGTAATGAATGTGTTTACAAAAGCCAAAATTTAAATTTTTAAATTACAGTTTTGCTTGATAGTTTTTCTGAGGTCCCTTATATATGAGCATTGTCTAACAAATATGTTTATTGTTAAATACGAAATTTATAGGGGAAGTTATTTAAAGATCCCATTTACGCTGACTGAGTTGAATTTACCAAGAAGCATTAGGTGTTCCTAATTCTTCCATTATTTTACTCGTTGTTGTCATTTCATAAAGATTCTACGTATAGTATTATTAGGTTTAATAAGAACACTGATAAATTATGAAATGGAAAAAATAAAATATATACCATATTATACGAGTATAAAATATTTACACTTTATACGATTAAGTAACATATTATATCATATATCAAGCTACAACAAACTAATATCGCGTTATGGCGAATAAATATACCTATATATTATGATGGAAACTTCTTTAACTTTATTTTAATGTAAAATTCTTTCTTTTAGTTTCTAAAACCTTCACAAATAAAGTTATTTGTGTTGCATATACGTCACGACTCATGAACAATCTAGACAATTTACAATAAATACAATTAAAAAAAATATTACTTTTTTATTTTTCTAGGAACATATGAAAAATCTGATCCCAATTTCACGCAATTAAAAACAGGTAAGGGATATATATTTTACTACGAATAGGAATTTTTTAAAAAACTTGAATTTGATATTATCCGGTAATAACTAAATTTTATGATCTTACTAATAAAAGTAAAAAATCATAAAGTATTTAAAAATTATTTATCATTATCTGCAATTTAACTTTTTATATTATTAATTTATTAATTTTATTATTTTGATAGACTGCAGAAGTAAGTAGTTTTAGATTCTGATCGAAGCACATAAAGTATTAGGTTTAGAATTTTATGTGCTTTGGTTTGTATGAAAACATTTTTAATACCAGAAATAAAGGACCAACTTTCCGAATAGTATGTGAATCCAGTAAAGTACAAGTATATTGTTTAGTTTGTTCTTTATATTAGTTATTTTTCGAATTTTTCATAATTGAGATAATGCCATGGAAAAAAATACCAAAAAAATGAAAAATTCGCAATATTCACGGATTTAATCATTTCGGTGACATCATTTCAAATATTCTACGAACATTCAGAAAATATTGAACTTCTGGAATTAAAATGAAAATATTTGGGAAATGGCGTATATTTTTAGAGATGTGAAAATATTTTAAAATTTAAAATTATTTTTTGTAGAAACAAAATATTTTTTTTTCTCTATTATATTTTAAAAAATTACTATTTTAGGCTTTAAAATGTGTAAATTAAATTAAAGTATAACAATTTATTGCTTATATTCAGGGATTGAATTTGAAATATTAATTTCGTTTAACGTTATTAATAAATAATTTTTACGTTATATTATTTTTGTGTTAAACATAATTGATTTATATAACGTTATTCTATTTTTTCATTAAACGTTATTGATTTATATAACGTAATATTATTTTATTATATTTTTATTATTATTATATTTTTTTGTTAAACATTATGAGATATTTTTGCGTTATTAAATTTTTTCGTTAAATGTAATCTATTTCTTTGGGTTTTTTTGTTTTAAAACATACTTTATTATTTACTGCATAAATGTAGCTTGGGAATGTTTTGGATATTAAACACTCCTCCCTTTTACAGTAAAGAAAATAATTGCTATATTTTAATAAAATAAATTAATAAACGTAAGTTTGGTGCTTTAGTGCTTAAGTGTTTCTATTTCGTTTAATGTTTTGTTTAATGATATCATACATTTTTCGTTAATCGTTTTTCGTTTTAGTTACATTTACACTTTCAATCGTATTAAACGTGATAATCATAACGTTAAGTTAGCCCTGCTTATATTAGTTTCAAATATTTTTAAAATATTAAATTTATTTCATAGCTGATTGATGTGAATTTCCACAAAAACTCCAATTTAAAACATTTTGATTTCACATGTTTTGCGATAAATTAGAAAATATATAACTTTGATAATTTAAAATTAAATGGGATTTCTCTTTTAATACGTGATAAAAGATTGAAACTCTTATATAGATATTTTAATTACAATAAGTATGTATTTATTTTAATATTCGAAAATTTTAATCAATAATTTGTAATAAGTACGGGTACATACCTATATTCTCTGACTGAACTCAGCTAAGAATTGATTTTTTTTTAATGTGATGAATTTTAATTGTATTCTAATTAAATTAAAATAGAATTATTTTCTTTACAATCACCATTATCATTAATAATCATCCTTTCCAGTATCAAGTTCGCGTTTTCAATTTTAAGATTAATTTTGGTTATTTGTATAAAATTAAATCTATTTTTGAAAATTAATAAATCATCAAATTATTCCATATATAATATAGTAAATTTATAACAATTTTCAGAAGAAATACTAGCAGCATTATATTATATCAGTGGTAGTATTATATATACATAATAATAACGTAACTACTTATAAAATAAATGTCAGCGGTCAAAATATTAGCAAGTATGAAATATCAATAAATTAAAATTTACCACCGATGGTAATAATATGATAATTATAATTCCACCTTACTTAATTGCAAATCAAAAAGCAAGGGAATGAATACTTGTATGGAAGTGATACAAGTTTAAAATGGATAGTGTTAAATTTTGATTAACATTTGAATGCAATGATAAATAATTACATTCGTGAAATCGATTTTAAACGAAGTTCATCAGACAATATATGTACCGATTAAAATTTTTACATTTATCAGTCTCTATGTTTTGTAACGTTACACGCCTTGTACCTTACAGTACAGGATGTCGTTCAGTGTTTTCTATCAAATCCTATCCAGTTAAGGTGCCTTAAGGAGTTAAGTCGGCTGGCTATTTCCTACTACACTAACCGGTCTTTTAAACCGGGTCGTTAGACAGATATAAAACAAAGATTTCTTATTTATATTATACAGGTCCTAGAAACTTATGACTTGCGTTTAATAACCAACTCGTAATTTAGCAACGAACATAAACGTAATAATGTAATATATTAATACAACGAAACAAATATAATAAATACAAATAAATAAATAATACACTATCACTTGAGTTACCCTAATCTTTGAGGGTAGTTTATTTTAGATCATAGGTGTAGCGGAGTGCGAGCTTCTAGTAGATTTGACAAGAATCAATATAACAAAATACGTAAATGAAATAATCACGACTGTATGATTTAGACGTTAAAACTCGACTATGTGTTTCAGCTATTGAAACTCGACTTCATGTTTCAACTATTAAGACTCGACTAATTTCTTATATATCGCACTCAGCTCACTCGTGTTCGGCCTACACATAAATAATGCTGAGGTGACATAAAACGACTGGGGTATAAATGAAACCGTTACAGTTTAATATAAATAATTTATCATAAAACTTAAATGAGACGTCTAAATACCCAAATCTGACAGTACTTTGCTCAGAATCGTTTTTCGAACACAATGATTTATCATTGCCTTTAAATTATAATAAAAATTCAACACTATCCTCCTTACATCTGTATGCCTTTCACACCAGTATATATAACTTTCCTTGCTTTTTATATATTAAACAGTTACCTTTTAAAAAAAAAACTCGTAGATTTAAGTATATTTAAGCTTCAACAAAATATTCAAATATAAAAAAAATTGTTGTCAAATTATTAACCATAATTGTAAAATATTAAAATATAATAAGAAGAATTCATATAAATACCGTAAATATTGATTTTACTGAAATTTAAATTTTAAACACATATTTTTCTAATATTTTGGAAATACATTTATGATATTTGCATATCTACAATCACGTGGCCAGCGGTCTAGGTTTTACAAATTTTAAACGTGCTACTTGTCCTTCTAGGATTAGATTTATTATTACTATATAATTTGTTATTGTCCGTAGGTCCTGACTCGTTCTACCTTTGGGATGATTGTGCGGCTTGGTCCAAATTAAGAGGGTTCCGTGCTTAAATGAACCCTTATAATTCTCCTAATTCTTCCATGAAGACTTGTATGACCTGCCTTTAGATGGAACTTTCCATAGAATATGATACATCAGGCGGGAGACCTGCAGTCTTCTGTTCTACTATGAGACTCTGTAATGCTTCTACTTTCATAGAATAGGTAAGAACATCCTCCTATTTTCTCTGTTTGGTTGCGTATAATTCAAGATATGATACGCAATGTTACGTAGTTCGCTGTGGTTCGAGACTCGATTTCAGCAATACTCGTAGTTTGTCCCATTTTTCGAAGGATTTGTGTTTCGTTACCTGTCTAGCTTCTCCCGATAACCTTGTTTGAATTGTTTGTAGCAATCAGTGTATTGCTGAACTGACAACACAGGAGATCCTTGCCATGGAATGATTTCGGTAACATCCGAATGTCATCAGTAGCCCGATTTGTGTGTTGGAAACAGACTCGTACTGCTTTGCTCATTAATAAGTTACAGAAATTTCTGTTCGATTATTTTATCTAGTTTTGTATTGTCTGTACATGTTCAACTCCCTGGATTCTTATTATCATGATTCTGATTTTCTTCCATTTTACTTGTATTATTTTGAAATAATAACAACCTTGTGCCAGTTCTAATCAACTATTTATATCATCAGCTGATCAATCTAACATTCGACTTTCGAAAACTGATTGTTGTTCCGACACCCCTTTTTTTCTTTTTTTCTTTTTTTCTTGAGTTTCTGTTTTTTCTTGAATTTTTTTGAGATTCTTGATTTTCTGATATATGGTTGACTCGTTGTTCTATGTGTTGTATGCTCTAATCCACCTCGTGTAGCTCACGGATTACGTCTGTCAATAGATCTTCTGTTGTCCCTATTAAATCAGTTTCCTTTTCAAGAAAATTATCTACCGATAGATCTGACGTTCTGAATCTTCGTTATTAGGATTCACAAACATAGTAGAATAACTAATGTTTCAGTGGGTTTTGTAAACAACGGTTGCTGCGGCGGTGGAGTGTCGTTATTATTCAAAACAGATGATGTAACGTTGCGTACCGCTGGCGTTTTTGTGACGACTTTCGTACTTTCGTATTGACGTCATCTGTGGGTACTCGAGATCAGCTGTGTGACGTCAAAATTGTTGGCTCGCTAAAAACCGGTTAGGTTATTATTAGGTGATTCGAAGACGAGAGCGAGTGTCGAAAAAAAATACAGATAACGGCAACGTACACAATACGGTGTGTCACGCTCAAAAAACAAAGTACAAATAATATAATAATTTCAAATTAATTCTTTATTTTGAAATAACATCAATATTTTAAAAACAATTCGTTATAATCAATAATGTTTGTTTCTTAATTCGAGTTGATGTACAATATTTTTAGTAAATTTCTGAGGAGTATAAATAAACAATCTTGACGGTATTTGAACGCAAGAACACGCCACATATAATTGGCCATTTTAAAAGACAGGATTTTTTAGTTTTAACCCACAAATCTACATTGTTTGACAGTGACTTATTAATAGTCATGGCAATTGCAAAGCGAATTGTAAATTGTAAACGTCTCAATGGAATGTTTGAGTCTGAAGTGATCATTATGTGGCAGGAGAACAACCTCACCTTCTAAGTTACCGTTCAATTAGTAGCTTCAAGAACATTGCCCGTAATTTTTTTATGACTTATCTTGTACCGTTTCATAGCTTAGGTGCATTTAAACTCCGAAGCAAAATGATAGGTGTACCAATTTTTAATTGCAAGTTATGTGGTGGCATTCCTGGTAAATCCAGAGAATTCAAAAATTCAACAGGATAATTAAACTGCTTTGTTAGGATCACTAACAGTGTCGATCGAATTGAAAAATATCTCATTACCATTCATCGATATGTTCGGTAGCTTAAAAAGCTAAGATATTTTTCAGTCTTGCAGTTTGAAACGGTATTGAACAACTTGGCCAATTGGTTGTAATTCTGTAAAAACGGTTCTAAATACCCACAATTTCTCGCTCCTCCATCTGCTCGATAGGGTTGTACTGGCAGCGTGAGTTTATTTGCTGCTCCTCGACACCAGTGAAGTAGATTTGCAGAAATTTTGAATTGGTATGATGCATCAGCGATCAGCATTAAAGAAGCAATTTGATAATACAGTTGGCCTTGAATCTTAAACGTTGATCGAAAATTTCGACCAACATCATTCTGAACAATTTTTGTTGCTCTAAATTTCTAAACTATGCCATTTGAAAGCACGAATTGAATTTGCGAATTTTACGCAAAAACAATTAAGATTGAGATGTAGCTCCACCCAATAGTGGTTTCAATGGTTCTGGAGGAGAATTCAATGGTGGCAATACAACTTTTCCAGACGAGACTCGGAAACCGGTCGATTCATCTTCGTATTTGCGTTCATGATAGTATTGGTATTTTTTGTGAACGTGACGAATATGCCCGACTCATATTCAAACGCAAGGCGAAGAAGTGATGCACGTGTTAATGCGCGATACACTTGCAACGCTGTTATTCACGCGTGTTCGGAATGTGTCGGTGACTCGTTGACGGGCTGTTTTTGTCTCAATGCATTAGCATTAACGAACGGCGTTCGTTGCGTTGCTCTTGACTTTCATTAGCACGTGTCATTTCAGCATGGCTTCTTAAATAATCATTGTCCGTCGATTGATCTACTGAATCAATTGTGAATTCCAAGTCCGTCGACCAAATTTCCTCCACGAATAAGACGTGGCATTGTTTTATGTACGTAACTTATATGTAAATATAATGCACTTAATATTTAGTGAAATATCAAAAGATGCCGTACAAATAAATTAAAATATCAAAATAATGAAACAAAATAAAATATATAACGTAGATACCGATTGCAGTGCAATCTGCTGGGCTGATTTATGTATCTAAACCGGTATCTAAATCGGTATCTACGTCATTTATTTATTTTTTTTATTTTTTTTATATATGCTACTATTCAACATAATATGCAATATATTACGTTACATATGCAAGTATACTACTAATGCTGGATTCTTATAACCAGTTTTAAACCATCCAGGGCGTCATCCGAAGGCATAAATAAAAGCAATAGAAGAGTTACTCCTAACACACGGATAAAGGTGTGCAAATCATAGTGTTTAATTTTAATTGGAATTTGAATGCAATGATAAACCATTGTATTCGAAAAACGATTCTGAGTGAAGTTCAGTAAGATAATGTATGTATTGATTAAAATTTTGACATTTTTTTATTAAATATTTAAAACGCAAAATTTTATAACACATAAGGGACCATGATGAGGGTTGGGAAGAAATTAGAGATGTTTTAAGCAATGTAGCTAACAAGACTTTAGGAACAAATAAGTTAAAACCTAAACCCTAGTTCAATAGAATTTGCGAAGAAGCGTTGCAGGGAAAAAAGGTTACAAGGCAAAATTGGTTAAACGATACGAGAAAAGAAGAACTGTTCGCAAGGTACAAAACTCGAATAAGGGAAATAAGTAACATCCTAAGAGGTGAAAAGCGGAAATATGTTCGAAATATAATGGATAATGCTGAACTAGACTACAAAGCACACAGGGCTAGAGATATGTACAAACGCATAAATTACCTTACTGGTGGATACAAGAAGAAGGAAAGACTCCTAAAAGATGACAATGGGTCATTGATAACCACGAACGAAATTCTTTGCCAAAATTTGGGAGATTATTTTGATACTCTCCTTAACTGTGAAGCACCCGATGAAGTCTTTAGCCTTAACTTAGAAACTGGAGAAGAACAAGAATGCTCAGGACCTTCATTGGACGAGATAAGATCCGAAATTAACATCATAATCAATCATAAGTCACCTGGCGAGGATCAAATTCATGCAGAACTTTTCAAAAAAGGAGGAGAAGAAATGACGTTCAGGCTGTGGAAATTGATCCATCGAATATGGTTATCCGATAAGGTTCCGGAAGATTGGAAAATAGCCTTAGTATGCCCAATTCATAAGAAAGGGGATAAACAAGATTGCAATTATTATCGCGGAATTGCCCTTCTAAGTGTTGCGTATAAACTTTTCACGAACTGTATCTTGTCAAGGATAAAAACAAAATCGGATCAAATCATTGGAGATTATCAAGGAGGCTTTAGGCTAAGTAGATCTACGGTAGACCAAATATTTTTTCTCCGACAACTTTTCCAATAGATTTGGGAATTTGACAAGGAAATGCACATGCTCTTTATCGACTTCAAGAAGGCATACGATAGTATTCATCGCAAAAGCTTGATAAATATTCTTAGAGAGTATTACTTCCCACAAAAATTAGTTAAATAAATCGAATCATGTATTATGGAAACGTTCATTAAAATAAAAGTAAGAGAAGCGGTAACCGACCCAATAAGTGTGAATTCAGGCCTAAGACAGGGGGACTCTATGTCCCTGTTCTCTTTAATGTGGTATTAGAAAAGTTTATCAGGGAAACTTATATTGGCTCCCAGTAGGGGATGCAACTACCAGGCTCCTCTGTGGCATTATTGGCTTATGCAGACGATTTGGTCCTCATGGATAAATCACATGATGGATTAAGATCATTATGCGGCCATTTAGAGGAGGCAGCTAAGAAGGTTGGCTTGCAAATGAACGAAAACAAAACAGAATACATGGTGGTGGGGAGAAGTTAAAGTACCAGAATGTATCCTTCCTTAAGAGTTGAGTAACAACCATGAATTCAATCGAGTCAAACAATTTAAATATTTAGGTTCTGTTTTGACCGAAAAAAATGAAACTGATAAGAAAGTAGCAGCAAGAATCCAATCGGGATCTTTACGGACTCACAAAGATACTAGGGTTACGATCCTAGTCGAGAGATATTAAGTTACAATTATATATTACACTTTTACATCCCATAATTACTTACGGAGCAGAAACATGGGCATTAAGAAAAACGGAGGAAAGTAAACTGATTATTCTAGAGAGGAAAATCTTAAGAAAGATCTTTGGCTTAGTAAAAGACGAGGAAACTGAGGGATGGAGAAAAGGAAAAACAAAGAACTAGAAGAACTCTTTCAGAAGCCAAACATATTAAACATAATCCAGAGTAGGAGGTTACAGTGGGCCTGTCACGCATGGCGTAGTCAAAACCCACTACTGCACGTAGTGTTGACAGAGAACCCAAAAGGGAAAAAGCCTCTTGGACGACCCCGTTTAAGATGGAAAGATTTAGTAAAGAGAGTCGTGAAATCGCAGAACGGTGGCTCAGATTGGAAAACAAAAGCAGCTGACAGAGAAACCTGGAGGATTGGTTGTTTGACGGATGGTTCTAGTGGTCGACAATACCCAAAAAGAAAAAGAAGAAGAAGAATAGGGACCATATATTATATAAATGAACACCCTATGAAATTTACTAAGTTAAAAGTCTCTAAGTCGAATACAAATGCTCATAAAATCTCTTGTTAACCTAAATGCCCATATCATAAAAATTTTGTCAATTTTATTTATCATTATTGTAAAATATTGAAATAGAATAGGAAGAATTTATATAAATACATTAAAATACTTTAAATTACAAATTAAAGCACCTATAAAAAAATATTGAGATATTGAAATATATTTTATAGGTACATACAGGTTAAGCATTTATTTATGAAATATTTATACATATATAATTTATTTATATATTTATATTATATATGTGTATTGTGTATTATGTATATATAGATATATATATAAACAAATTTCTGTTTGCCTTTTCTTCATTCATAAATGGCTGCACCAATTGAGACGAAATTTGGTACAGAGATATATTAGGACTATGGTCAGAATACAGGTTAAGTTAAAAAGTTATGGGCCCAACCCCTAGAAGTGCTTAAACAAGTATTATGAAATTTACGATTGTGACGACTCGGGATCATCCATCGGGTCCCAAGCCCCACATGACGAAACCCATCGGTGGGTCGCCAACCACAAGCCGAGACTTTCTGTCGGAGCATTGTGGATTTTTACCAATAATTAAGTATAAACATACATTGTGACCAAGGTACACTAACAACAACAAGGACAACTAATTAAACAAACAAATTCGCAATGACAATATATACGTAATATAACTTCTATTTCAAATAGAATCAAGTAGAATAAGAAAAAAAATATGACACATAAAATATAAAATATATGATATAAAAACAAATTGATATAAATATATATATAGGATTGATAGAATTGAGAGAATTGATATGGACCGGCCCGCTATGAATATAGTTTTAAATGTTACTTGGCGGACACGAGGAACGTGTCCGCTGGCATCCCGTTCATCCCTAACACCGGCGTGGCTTGCCACGGGGATGGATTGAAAAATCCTCACTCCATCTTAATTCCAGCAATATAATATACCAAATCAAACAAAAATGGACGTTCACTTTACGGTGTCCAAAAACCGACAGAAAATATATTTAAAATATCGGTGGCGGTGATAGTGAAAAAAAAATGAACGATAAGAAAAACACCGCGTGGGGGTACCTCATTAAGAAACCGTTTATTCGTGATCGTAATATTAAATATATCTAATTAGTTTTAATTAGGAGGAAATGAATTATGGGGAATCTGACGTCACACAATATAAATTTTTGATTATAGATGGTTGCTATTAGTTCCAATAATATTATTATTTTGGTTACTATAATAATCATGATGAATCAAATTCGTGGAAGAAAAATGTAGTTTTTTCGTCATTGTTTCGTTGTTTCTTCTGTCGTATGTGGTCAATTTTAAGAAATTCGAAAAATGATCTAAATAAAAAGAAACTACATCTAATTTTTAACCGGAAACATATACTATTCGTGAAAATCGGAGAATTATATCCGGTAGTATAAGTTTCATCAGACATAAAAAGAAAAAAAGAAAAAGAAAAAGAAAAAGAAAAAAGACATACATCATTGTAAAACCAATACATTCTTCACTTCGCTCAGAATCTAAAATTCATTAAAGTCTGTCCAGTCGCTTAGGAGGAGTTCAGGGACATACACACTTAGTCACTTACAGTAGAATTATAATGTATATATATATATATATATATATATATAAGACAATATATTTGGGGTTCAATTATTTATAATATTTGTTCATATATGAAATAATTCCTCGATTGACCACCAACAGTGTAATGTTTTGTGTTAGTGTTAATAAAGGAGAGGAGTGAATTGAGCTAACGTAACTGTACAACACCTGTACAACAGTTTTGCACAAAAAGAAAAATGTTAGGTTATAAAAAATTGTATTCCATTGATATTTTGATATTTAAATATCAATTTGTTGACGTTTCATACGGAGTCAATATTTTAACTATTGACATTTTAGTCTATCGATATAAAAAATAAATTACATAAAATATTGATATTATTAATATCCTCTCTCTAGGTCATTCATTTGGGAGAAGAATTAATATTTTTATGAAGTTTCTTAAAGGATGTAAATAAATTTACATATTAAATATTTAAGATTATCGTGAAAATAAACAAATTTGATTAATATGAATGGAGTAATATGTTATAATATAATAAAATTTTAATTTTTAGCAACTAAGAATTTAGAGGAATGTGAGTAATATCATTATATTAAAAGATTAAGAGTCAATAAATTTTTTCATATAATAATTAAAGAAAACTTTAATTAAATGATGATCTGATACTGACAAATAAAACTATCTAATGTAGATTCAAATTTTATACACTAGTCACGCATCCTGATGAATTTATTATTATCTTCACAATATGAAATATTAGATATTATAAAAGTATTAATAATTGACTAGTCATAACGCATCATCACTGAGTGTTATCTCCTAATGTTCTTAATAAATAATTCTAAAACATCGCCATTTTCAATGGAAAGGAAGTAGTAACATATAAACTAATAATCGTCATTACACTAAATAAAATATTAACTAAAAATATTTAACGTTAATATACAGATAAACATAGCAAAGTGTCAAAGAATACAATACTACACAGTTTGTGTCTTCACTATAGATTCATATCAGATAATAGATAAACAACTGCTGTGTTATAATAAAA
This sequence comes from Tetraneura akinire, assembly GCA_021307375.1. NCBI lineage: Eukaryota > Metazoa > Arthropoda > Insecta > Hemiptera > Aphididae > Tetraneura > Tetraneura akinire. Next base: position 9,456,564 of record JAIUCT010000017.1, on the reverse strand, counting down.
TACATATTATAGTATTATACCTAAAACCAAAAGAGTTAAGATTATATAACTATTATAATTTATAATTAACATTATAATAAACATATCATCCGAAGAACGTAAATCAAAATTTGACAATTTGTAACTATTATAATAATTATTTCCATTGAATTCAATATGTTATAGTAGCGTATTGATAATTATAATATACGGAAATTTGCAAAATTGTTATATATAAGGTAAAAAAAACGATTCCTATTTAAAACACCTATACTATTTTAATTTCGTTCGTGTCGCCTAATTTTAGATTCTGAGCGAAGCGAAGGATGTATTGGTTTTACAATGATACGTGTCTTTTTTTCGCATAAGTCCTATATATAGTAAAAAAATTTAAAAACGGTTCCAAAATTTTACCACATATATATAATAGCTATGTGAACACCCAAAAAAATTTTCCAGTCTCTAACTTAAAAATTGCCCGAGTTATCGTGAAATATAGAAATTGAATTCGTCAAAATTTCATTTTTCGTAAAAAATGCCGTTTTTTCGTCATTTTTTCGAAGTTTTTTCTACCGCTTATAGTCAATTTTGAGAAATTCGAAAAATGACCCAAATAAACAAGCACGTATTCAGGATCAATTTTCGGGGGGGGGGGGGGGGAGTTAAAAAATTTTAATATATGAAGTAAAAATAAATGATTATTTTATACGTAGTTATATATGTAGTTAGTCTGTTATATTATAAATATAAAACTACTTTAAAAATTTCGGGGAGGGAGGATTGAACCCCTAACCCCCCCCTGGATACGGGCTTGCAAATAAAGTACAATCTACATCCGCTTTTACATCTGAAACTCGCAATTGGTGAAAATCGAAGCGTTATTTCGGGTAGTGAAAGTGTTTTCAGAATATTTATTTATACGTATTGATTCTAAGATTTTCGTTTTCCTAAAAATATCAAATTAAAACGGCTAGAAAAAAAAATTTTGACAATGGATTTTTCTAATATTTTAGTATGATGTTAAGTAATATGTAAGTATACTTCAGTAAAATTTTCAGACCAGAATACCCAAAATTGACAATTTTATCACACATTATATACGTAAAAACGTGAATTTTACGAAATATTCAAAGTCCTATATTATGAAGAAAAATTAATGTAACGGTTCCAAAATTATTCCACATATATATAGTAGCTATGTGAACATCCAAAAAAAAATTCAGGTCTTTATCTTAAAAATTGCCTGAGTTATCGTGAAATATAGAAATTGAATTCGTCGAAATTTCATTTTTCGCGAAAAATGCAGTTTTTTCGTCATTTTTTCGCCGTTTTTTCTACCGCATAGCGTCAATTTTGAGAAACTCGAAAAATGACCTAAGTAAAGTACCAAGTACATCCACTTTGCTACCGGAAACATACCCTATTCGTGAAAATCGGAGCATTATTTCGGGTAGTATTTTTGTACACAGACATAAAAAAAAAAAAAAAAGAAATCACACATCATTGTAAAACCAATACATTCTTCGCTTCTCTCAGAATCTAAAATATATGTATGAAAAAATATGGTTATTGCAATATACACAATAATTTGAAACCGAGATAAGCAATAAGCAATAATAAGGGCCTACAATATTTTAAAAACTTATCACTGAAATTTGTGATTTAAATCAAACATTAAAGATGAAAAAATTAACGAAACAGTTTCAGAATTTTAAGACGGATATAAAGTACCTATAGAAATGACCAATACAATTTATTTAATTTAAAACATTGAAATCGATTTTCGTTTACTGGAAAAATGAAGATTTCTTCATTTTTTGATGTTTTTTCAAATTTCATAGGCTCCATTTTGAGAAAATGACAAAAATTATTATACCAATTAAATTCACTTTCCTACCGGAATCATTGTTTATTTGTGAAAATCGAAGCAATATCTCTGACATGAAATGTGTCAATAAATATCAAAGAAAGAGAAACATTTTAAATCTTTATATCCTTTCCTTTTCTCAGAATAATAAATAACAATTGTATTATAATTTATTACAAATATATCTATATATTTTTCACCTTTTAGTTCCAATAGCTGCGAAATATAAAGAAGAAGTGTTAAAGTCTATTGAAGACGGAAAAGTTGTAATAGGTATAGACAAAATATAAATATAAATTATACAAATTATTAATAAATATTAATTAAATACTAGCTGCCTCTTAATTTATAAATATTTATAATAATAATAATAATAATAATAATAATAATAATAATTAATAATAATAATAATAATAATAATAATAATAATAATAATAAGTTCAAACAATTATATTGAATAGACTTAAACTAAACATTACAGAATTAAATAATCTAATTTTTGCTGTTGTGATAGCAGGAAAAAATAAATAATTCATATTATTATATTATTATATTAGATATTAAGTTAATGGATGGCAAACCAGAAACTTATTATTATAAAAGAAAATACATCATTCCAAGGATGATATAGACAGATAGTACGTACATGAAATAAAACGAAGGAGAAAGAGTATTTATAAGAGCTAGAAGCAGTGTTTTAAACCAATAATATTGGACTGAACTAATACATTAATAGTAAAGTGGACAAGATTATTAAAACAATAAACCAACTTGATGAAGTAATACCAGTGTAATCAATATCAAAAATAGCCGAAGAAATTCATAGCAAATATGGTGTAGAAAAAAGAGAAGGAATAGAACTCAAAAACAGTAATAAAAAGGAAAATAGAAATGGAAATGGAAATAGCAAACAAGCTGAAGGAAAAGCACTTACTACGCCAGTTTATTAGACATCGTACAATAACATTAGGAACAACAAAAAAAAAAAAAGACGATCTGATACTACTGCCGCTGGGATATAGGTGTGCATAACATAGTATTTGATTATAATTATAATTTAAATGCAATGTTAAACCATTGCATTAAAAAAAACGATTCTGCGCGAAGTTCAGTCAGATAATGTAGGTATTGATTAATATATTGCCGTTTTTTCGTCATTTTTTCATCGTTTTTTCTAACGCATAGGAACAATTTTGAGAAATTCGAAAATTTACTTGAATAAAGTACCAAGAACATCCACTTTTCTAGCGGAAACATATGCTATTCGTGAAAATCAGACCATTATTTCGGGTAGTACAATTGTCTTCAGACATAAAAACAAAAAAATAAAAATATCAATTTTAAACAGCTATAAAAAATTGAGACTATGGATTTTCTAATATTTTAATATGATGACTTCATACTTAAAAAAAAAAAAAAATTCAAAAAAAAAACGGCGGTTGCCCATCCGCTGTCGATGCCTGGCTACGGTGCTTGACACCGAGATAGCGTTCGGGAATGTTACGCCGACTACGCCACACTTGTCTCCTATATAGCCATGTTTTTGTGAATGCCGTTTTTTCGTCATTATTTTTATATTTTCGTTTAAACTAAAAATATCAACTTTAAACAGCTATAAAAAAAAAAAATGAGACTGGGGATTTCTCTAATATTTTGAATTAATGTTAAGTAATATATAAATATACTTCAGTAAAATTTTCGTACCTTAATACCCAAAATGTCTAATTTTATCAAACATTATATACAAAAAAACGAGAATTTAAAGAAATATTTAAAGTCCTATATTTTGTAGAAAAATTTGCGTAACGTTTCTAAAACTATATCACATATACATAGTACCAATATGAACTCCTAAAAAAATTTTCAAGTCTCTAACTTCAAAATTGCCCGAGTTATCGTGAAATTTTGAAATCCAATTCGTCGAAATTTGAAAAATGCCGTTTTTTCGTCATTTTTTGGTCGTTTTTTCTACCGCTTAGGGTCAATTTTGAGAAAATCAAAAATAACCTAAATAAAGTACTAACTACATTCACTTTGCTACCGGAAACATATGCTATTCGTGATAATCGGAGCATTATTTCGGGTAGTTTAAGTGTCTTCATACTTAAAAAAGAAAAAAGAAAAAAAAAGACACACATCATTGTAAAACCAATACATTCTTCACTTCGCTCAGAATCTAAAAGTGTAGAATAGTCAAACTAATCAAGATTGAAAGGAGAAACCGAAAGCTTAATAATGGCAGCATAATATTAGGCTTTCAATATAATATATAGCCAAAGAAAAATATTAAAACCGAATATAAACAATAATTACAAAAAATCTTATAGCGCAAAAGATCACATTGTTGCTTTATGTCTTATCTTAGCAGCTTCAGAGTATACCAAACGATATAACAAATTGGCAGCTTATACACATTGGAAAATTTGCAGAGATTACAACGTAGAAGTATACATATATGACAGAAATTATGAACATAAACCTGAAGAAATCACCAATAGTAACAATGATGTATCGATTATGTGTCCCTTTTATCACCGATAGCAAATAGATTCGACATTGTGATATATGATAAGAGAAACAAAACGTGCTTTCTCATTGAAATATCAGTTCCAAATCATGCGAATATCCAAATAAAAGATGTAGAAAAAATAAATAATTACAAAGATGTAGGACATAATAACAAATTCGGTGCTAGTAACAATAGGGACCCAAGGAACAATGAAGATTGGAATGGAGTAATATCTAAAAAGTATACTAGAAAGAATTTGCATTAAGAAAGTGAAGAAAATTGTTCTTCCTAGTACCACATATATCCTACATAAAGTTTTGGGTAAAGTAACTGATAACTCAGTCAGAGATCTGGACTTAACCAATATACACCAGATCCTTCTCTGAACTCCTTTGTTCATTCTTCAAACAACCAATAATAATAAATAATTGTTATTTAATCAATATTGATTTTTAAAATTATATTACTAAAGACTTAACAAATTATATAAAATTCAAATATTTTATACGAATATACGATTACTTTTTACTAAAGACTATTTATTTTACGTATTTATTCATTCTTATCTGTAATCGTATATTACGAATCTTATACAAATCAACATTTATGAATTCTTTATTAGATAAACTAATTTTGTTATTTTATTATTTTTTAGCCAAAGATTTGATCAATATTCATCAATATTGTGTGCTGAAGTGTACAAATACTACAAATCAGCTAGATAATTATGTTGGAAAGAAACGAAACGGGTTTAAAATAAGCCCTTTTGGTGCTGTAGAAATCATCAATGAAAATAATATTGGTAGTTCCAGTGGAACAAAAGAAGAAAATTAGTTGAAATAAAATGATTGACGTAATAATTTTAAAAATATATTATCATGTATTGGCCATAATAGAGGTAGTTTATTCATTTTATTGTGTCAAATATGCAATGGTTTAATAATTATTATTAAAATATTGAATACTAAATAATTTATATATTAAGAATAATTTCAAAATAAATATCATTATCAAATAATAAAATCGTGTACTATATATTTTGTATGATGAATGAAACAGTGAATAGTGAATACTATTTTATAGAAAAGAATGAAGAATTATAATATTAAACTGTACAGATCAAGGCTGCATGAATGTGGGGGTAGCCCCGAGTTACAAGTTGAAGGAGGCCACAATGTATGGACTTATTTTTTTTTTAATATAATAGCATATCTTTACTAATACAGTTATCAGATATTCAAATTTATAGTTTAGATATTTTGACATTTAAATAATTATTTCAGATACATTTGTCACTGATGGTGCCTATAATAATAGTTTTATGTACAACGCACTAATCTCTACTATATTATTATATGTTTCATTTAAATTAATAGGTAATTTATAAGAACGTCATATTTTTTAATATTATTAAAAGATATTTATTTTTGTTGACTCTTCGCCAATTGAAATAAATACTATTGTACGGGCCGGGAGCGTAATGCTTTAATACGCGCACCCCGGAC
>JAIUCT010000017.1:9417128-9445704 GCA_021307375.1 Tetraneura akinire | reverse complement strand
TGGTAATGAGGGGTGCGGTGCATTTTTGCATTTCCCGGCCTGAACAACTATAATGTTATTAATAAAGTCCGGTTTTTTATATTTTTGCATAATGTTACTCAGTATATGCAGACCTAAAAGGGTAAAAAATGTAGCGATTCATTGAACACAGAGTTTAAAGTAAAACTTTTTTTTGCATATTTGATAATATTTCATGGATAAGAGAATATTAACTTATGTTATTTAATTATGATAACGTTAAATAATATTTGAACTAAAAAAGAATTTAAAAAAAATGATTTTATGTAATACACCACGTGTATTTAGACGCCCTTATATTATAACCATTATTTAGTCCCGATGGATCACGGTTATTTTATCATTTTATTTGATAATTTGTTTTTGGTTTAATATATAAACCAAAATTCATATTCGAAGTAATAAACAAATTATTAATTATTTTTTGTAAATTTTTCAATATCAGCTAAAGTGAAAGCAATCGTATCAGACACTATCCGATGACACCTAGTAATCCTCAAAGCAACTTATCTTTGAGAATGATTCAGAATCTCTTGATTTATGTTATGCTTGTACCCTTTCATCACCCAGCTTGGTACGTTGTACATAGGGGTCTTTTCACGACCGATATTTCTATATCAATGTCTATATAAATTTTTTATAGCAATGGTCTTATTGCTTAACATGACATCTCTATATTGAACATATAGCTAGTGATCAATTACTTCAGCTGTCCGAGATGCCTTGGCTGCTACTGTTGTTATATACTCAGACATACAGTAAACTGCTTAACTAATTTCCTAATCTAATCTTCGGTCTATGTTAAATCCCAAAAAACATGAAAAATAAACTAGTAAATTTTTGACCGCCTACTCTCAGGCTGGAGTTTATCTTCCTTGTAGTATAAATCACTTTAAACTTAAAGGTTGAAACTCAAATCTAAGACATAACGGTTAATTATTACAAGATTCACTAATCTATTCAATGTGAAAAGTTGTAGACGTCCACGCCAATGTCGTCCCTATTGCTATATTACAACAAAGCCGATAGAATGAATGACATGGATGGCATAAAGAATACAAGAAGGTCGTTGTACTATTTATAAACAATCTATTAAAAGTAATAAATAATAAACATATGTTTAACCTATTATAAGAATTATTTCAGGACTTCTAACCGTAAGAGCCGTTTCACACGAGACCACTCCGCAGAGCCACTAAGAAGCACTGCTCATTTATTTAAAAGCGTGTTAGTGGCGTTACATAATTATTTTTATATCGCGTTAGTAACACTATACCCGCCGCTGAATAATATCATAAGATTGGTCGCGCATTCAAAACAACTTCCTCCACCGCACCGCACGACCATGTGACCACTCTCAATTTTACATACGGAACAGCAGTTGATATTTGAAAGTTGTAACAGCGCTGTATAATCGTTACATCTGTTCAGGAGAACCAATTAAAAACCGGCTGCGCAAAACGGACGCAAAACGTTCTGCCGCCCAGTCATGATCTTATTCCTCGGCGGGTATATAATATTATATTCTCTGCTTAAAATTTTCCATACTATAACAGTCACGAAATGGGCGTGGAAACTTCTTTATTGGCAATATTATTTTGTCACGTAAAATCCATAAAAAAAAAAACCAGCATTTATCATACCTCTAACGCGCCAAAGACACGCCACCGTTGAACCACAAAAATAGTCGCGTGGTTGCAGTTACCTGTAAAAGGTACAATTTAAAAAAAAGATGAGCTTATACTCCTGCCGCACAGGATCAGGTGTGTAAATCATAGCGTTTAATTTTAATTAGAATTTGAAACATATTATTTGAATAATAATAATACGCAGACTTTCGTCTGTACATGTAAATACGCGTTTTACATTATATCACTTTATAGTTTATACATACAGATTAGTAAAAACGTCATGATTTCGTTTTTAATGTTATACCTATCGATTATTTATGTAACATATAATTTCGATAAATCTGTATAATAATCAAATATAAATATATTTATATTAAACAATATATCAAATAATAATATTACGTAATATTATCGTATTCCGTTATTCGAGAGTTTTATATACGCTAGAGATAATATTATGTATGTAATGGAAAAGAATAGACACAATTTTTTTTAAAAAAATAAAAAAAAGCACATGGGCGCGACAAAATTATTATAATATAGGTACTATATAAGAGCTTACATGAATGGCGACATATCCATTAGTACGGTGACTAGGCTGAAGTTTTTATTTATCGTCAAACGCACGCGCCAAGACGAGGGTTAATCCAAAATCGAATTAAAACGGTTCTCTGGTCCTTTATTTTTTTTTTTTTTTTTTTTGTGTGTCCCTCACCCACTGTTAACTATAATCCGATTTCTGCAAATAAGGCGACGAGCGCACCGGACCATAACAACTACTGATCAAAGTCACATTCGATTATTACCCGGTCGCTTACTCTTCGAAATTCACGCGACAAACGATAATAAATAAACATTTACGAGTACAAGTATCAATGTAACAAAAAATTGTATACCATAATATCGGTATATAAGTGGTATATTAGAAGTGTCATGGAGGTATGATCATAATATCGCATTACGACGTTTTATTGTTACGTCAATATATCCGGAGTAGGTATGTAAAATATAAAATATTATATATTGATATAGGTATACTCCTTACATTTATACATTGACAAATGGTAATATTTTTTTTTTTCTATTTAATTTTGCTATGTATAATATTTTCTTATGAAGTTTGATTTTGTGTTTTAAACTTGTTTGTTAATTTTATACCTAAAGCTATTTTTCAGTATTGAATAAACGAGTACAACATCAAATTTATAACTATAATAATTATTATTATTGAATTTCTATACTATATATACTTATGTACAGAATATACTGTTACATATTATAACATGTTACAAGTGATTTATTTGTTTTTCGAGTCTCGTAATTATTACGATGGTCGAAGGAGTAGCCCTTAAAAGGGCTGTTTTTTCCGATATCGTAGACAGGAGGTCATCAGACATAAAAGATAGAATCCCCTCTATGTGAATGTGGAATGCAACATGCCATATCATTGATATTTGATAATTTCCCACAAACATATTTTATTGGAGGCCTGGAAAAACTGCACAAAGCAGAGGCGGTTGCAGTGAAATGGATGGATGAGGATCTGAAGTTAAGACTGTAAGACTGAAAGATAGTACTTCAAAAGCTACCAAGTCTGCCTGTCTAGGTCACATATCAATCAATATTTTTAATCCTACATAGTCATGATATTATAGTTTGTATGTTATACTACCTTATAGTTTATTAATTATTATCTTTATCATCTTATTGTAATTGTATTTATTTTTTATAATCCGATAATGTCATATGCAAAATAAATAATAACAAGTGGTTTCATTATAATAATATATTATATATATATACTATACACATTAAAATTTAATATATTATATTATATTATACGTAATTCAATAAGAATAAAGATCGCGACATATATATTATTATGTACGTCACGGATCTATGTACTCTATATCTTCGCGAAAAATTATATGATTTTTGATTGCTATTTTGTTTTGTTTTTGTTTTTTAACTAATAAACGGGTTATAAACTATATAATATTGTTTACATAATTTTTTAAAATTAAATTATTTAAAAAAAAAAAATAATAATAATAATAATAAGTTAAAGTTTATCGTAATTGGAAAATAGCCAATTTATATATAGTACAACTACAATGATGTGTACATATGATAATTGATAATTTTGATGGGTATCGACTTTTAAGGAAAATGTCGATTTTTTAGAGTGTTTTTGGACAAAATATTATAATACTGATGAAGTAGCGATGTCCTAATTTATAATAATTATAATTAGAGGTACCTACTTCATTATTATAACTCATAAAAAATATAATTCAATATAAAATAATATTATCATTTCGTTATTAATATCATGCAGTAATCAGTATTTTTTTCGCTTAATTAATCATCTGGAATTGTTCAAATATTACTATCAATGTGACGCTATTAGTATCATAATATAATTGATAACACATACGATGATGACGTAATTTCTTCGATAAATTAAATGATTTCCGACCGGAAGCATATTATATTATGCCCGTATGCTATTCGTGAAAATCGGAGCATTATTTCGGGTAGAAAAAGTGTCTAACCTCTAAATGCATTACAAAAAAAAAAAAAAAATAATAATAATAATAACACGCACACATCAATGTAAAACTGCAATAGATTGTTTCGCTAGGCTAGAAATAAAAAATTAGCGAAAACACGCGTATAAAATAAAATAAAATAATATATTCGCGTGTACGATTATAGACCATTTTAATACTTTATCACGAGTCCACATAAAATAAATGTATGATAATAGTTATCTTTATTGTTGACACGTCGTGGTGTGAAACTCGTCGCGAGTAAAATCGTATACGAAATTGGGAAAAAAATAAATAAGATAATAGATATAGAAGCCTATCACTACCAGCTATGGCTGCGATTAACGCGGCAAAACTGCGAAATTAGAGAAACCGAGAATAATGTTATAATAATTTATGTTCCATACTAACAAAGGAAAGACGTATAAGGGACGAAAATCCCGTTCGGCGAGTCGTACGAATACATAATAATATTATGTATATAACTCGAAGGGTGGATGATGTCTGTGTATATAGGTAAGTATATATATATATAAATGTATATAAATGTGTGTGTGTATATGGCGCGGCCGGAGAAATGGTCTCGGCGCCGCCGCCCGTGGGAATATACCTATATGCGTGCGCGTGCGTACACGGGTGCAAAGAAGCAGGGATGAACGAAAAACCCGAAAAACTCTTGGCTTGTTTATAACGATATAATAATAATAATAATAATGGAAGCGAGAGGCGCGCGCGCTTGCTCGCTCGCTTCGGTCGGCGGCGGGTGGAAAGCTTTTAGCCCGTGACGGGACTCGCGCGGGTAGTCGCACGTAACGAACGGTTGCGGTGACGAGCCCGCGCGCGCGCACTACTCATCCCTCGCGAAATAAAGTGGGGGATGCTTAATATATACTCGTATAAAATCATCGCCGGGAACGTTCGGGCCCGTTCGCCGCTCGCCTCCTCGCCATCACACCGTTATATACCGCTGACACGTACACACACACACACAATAATAATAATAATAATAATAATAATAATAATAATAATAATAATAATACATAACGGTCGGAGAAACGCGGCTCACCCTATAATCAGTACTAAAAGCTCTACGGTCGCCGCCGCCGTCGTCGCGAATCATCCATTAGGATAAGGTGCGGTGATCGGTGACCGGTGGGAGGGGAAGAGGGAGTTGTATATATATATGCGATTATTACACACACACACACACACACACGCACGCACAGTGCCGACCCCATAAACACAATGGCCGATACACACTTGAGTTTATACCGTGTGCGTGCGCGCGCGTGTGTAGACTCGTCCGCAAAAGTGAGTGCCGCGCGTCGCGTTTACTTACTTTGCCGTCGCGGCGGCGTGTGTATACCGCGTAAAAGAGCGAGCTATATCTAATGTATATTATATATATATGTATGTAGCGAGTCGCGGGAGGGACGCATCGACGACGGTCACGAGAGCGATGTGTATATATATATATGGGTATTTGACGATATTATGGTATGCGTGCGCTTGCGAGTGCGAACCGAAAAAACGTCTGTATGGGACCGCGCGCGTTCCGTCCATCTTTATATACACATATGACATATATATATATATATATATATATATTATATACTCGTAATGACACGGCCTCGTCGGAAAAAGACGCGAGGCCCGTTTTCCGCTGTACGGATGAACCTCCGATTATATTTTAATATTATAATATAGTTCCCCGGGTTGCTATTACGAGCAAATACGTGTAGGTAATAACATTATAGTGAATAATATTTTATTTATTATTATTATCATTATTATTATTGCGTGGAAATTTCAATTTCGATATACGAGTATTATAATGACTACGAGATGGAAAAATTTTAAATTCACAAAACGTATTATAGGTACATCGTACATACAAGTATGATTAAAGAATTAAATAATAAAATTATACCGTTTTAGATTCTGAGCGTGCGTTTTTTTGTTTGTATGTCTGAAGGCAATTTTACTACCCGAAATACTGTTCCGATTTTCACGAATAGCATTTGTTTCCGGTTGAAAAGTGGGTGTAGTTAGTACTTTATTTAGATCATTTTACGAATTTCTCAAAATTGACCCTATATGGGATAGAAAAAACGACATTTTTCACGAAAACTCAAATTTCAACGAATTCGTTTGCAATATTTCACGATAACTCGGGCAATTTTGAAGTTAGATAATTTTAAAGAAAGTTGACATAGGTACTAAATATAATGTGATAAAATGTTAACATTTTGGAACAGAATATAGAGGACTTTGAATAATTCGTAAAATTTTATGTATATAATGTTTAAGGAAATTGGCAATTTTAGGCATTAAGGTCTGAAAATTTTACTGAAGTATACTTATATATTTCTTAACATAATATCAAAATATAAGATAGTCTCAATTTTTTTTCATTGCTGTTTAAAGTTGATATTTTTAGTTTAAACGAAAATCTTAGAATCCATACAAATATTCTTCTTATTATTTCTCAATACTTTTACAATAAAAATTAATACAAAAGCCAAAAAATTTGGAAATTTTTTTGTTATAGGTGTTTGAAGTTGACATTTTAGTAAAATCAATATTTAAAGTATTTATACGGATTTTTCTTATTATATTATAATAATGTTAAATTAAATTGACAAAAAACTTTTAAAAATTTTGAAAATTTTATTGAAACTGAAATACATTTTACTTAAGTCAGTTCCAATTAATTGTGAATTATTACATTTACGATATTTTTTTTTTTTATAGCTGTTAAAGTATAAAAAAACAAGGGAAGGGATACAGGTGTAAATAGGATAGTGTTGAATTTTGATTACAATTTGAATGCAATATATCATTATATTTGAAAATCGATTCTGAGCGAAGTACTGTCAGATTTGGGTATTTAGATGACTCATTTAGGGGTTTTATGATAAATTAATTATATCGAACGTAGAGGCTGATTAATGTAAAAATTTGAAATGGCACATAATATTATATTACCTGATTAACTTCGCTCAGAATCGTTTTTCGAATGTAATGATTCAAAATTCAAATTGTAATCAAAATTCAACTCTATCCTCTTTACACCTGTATCCCTTCCACACACCAGTATCCCTTCCCTTGTATTTTTACCTCGACTCCCAAGTCCCAAATATACATTTGTTTAACCTTAAAATATCGATTTAAAATTTAAAATATAATATTATAAATATACAGAACGAGAACGATGGAAATTTCGCGAAAATATAATCCAATCGTTCTTATAACACAATATACATTTCCATCGCTCCGTGTACATACGTGGGTACTTCGTGTAATATATTATAATATGTATAATCGTTTTGAATTTTTCAATAACGTTCCAAATCTCAATGCATAATAATATTATTATTCTATGGAATATTGAAATATATATACTATAATATATTATAATACGCATAAACGCAATTCACAGTGTTTGCTATAATATATCCGTAAGACGATGAAAAACATGGTAAAGAGTAAAATATTATATCGCATATGTGACACGTATTTGCTAAATATATACGTTTATTATTGATTTAAGTACAATTTCTGTTTGTATGATATCCAAATTATAATTATATCCAATAGATAATTATATCTACTATAGTATAGTAAAAAAAAAAAAAAAATAAAATTAATTTTAACTCGTGATGTTATACCTAATAAAAATTATAATTATATTATACTTCTGTTATAAAGCTAAAAAAAAAAAAAAATAATTAAAATATAAATCTCTTTTTAATATTATAAATTAAAAATTTAATAATATAGAACAATAAAACATAATAAAAATATGATACTAAAAGAATATTTTATTGTCTATTTTTTTTTTTTTTTTGTTCTATTAGATACTCCAAGAGAGTGTTTGTTTTTTTACAGCCCTAACTCGTTTTTTTTTTTTTTTTTACAATCTTACAACAAGTTCTTGGGGTAGTTCTTCCTCGACCATATATCGTATCTAAACATCCAAGTTTTTGAAATATATTTTTTTGAAAAATTACAAAAAGTCGTCGGTTTCCTTCTCAGCCATTTACATTCGTTGGATTCTTTTTACCACACTGCTTTATAAAAATATTATGGCCCATTCATGGGAGGGTGTTCAATTTGACTATCAAATGTATATATTATACATGTATTAATTTCATGGTTATAAATATACTTAACATATGGAGCATAAAACCTTATCGAACGTACGAATAAAATGTGAATTGTGAAAACGTTTAAATCGAGTTTCAGTCCAGTGGCGTGTTTTGCACACACGGTGTAATATGTAATCAAACGATAAAAAAATTAAAAATTACATTCCGCGTCGAATAACAGACAATAATAATATGTACCTATAAAGTATATAATTATATAATTATTATTTATTGTGTATCGTAATAATATTATTTTATAATACGTATTATCGTGATGCGAGTTTTATGGTTACACGAATATAATTACCCGCGCAACACTCATCTCGTGTACAGGGTGTGTCACACGTCATATATATATATATATATATATACATAATATAATACATACGCCGTGTTCGTATAACTCGTTCGTGATAATCGCTCTGTATACACGTTATAATATACGTGCTCTGGTATAGCGGTGGCGGATGAGCGAAAGGAAAAGAACAAAAAAAAAGACACAAAATATACAAATCGTATATACCTATAATAATATAATACCAATAAAAACAGAAGGCGCGTACACGTTATAATATATAAATATAACAATTATTATAAACTCGCATCACGACCTGTGAGTCGTATACAAATTTATAAGGCTCGAGAAGAAGAAGAAGAAGAAGAAGAAAAAATAAGAAATAAAAACACCGCGACGTAACGACAATAAACAAATATAATAATATTATTTTAGTGCGATTACGTTTTATTTTCGAGGCCGTTTTTTTTCTTCTTCTTTTTTTTACGATTCGGTCCGCGACGTTGTCGTCACGACACGCATACACACAAAGATCGCCGCTCATTTTAAATAATAATTTTATAGATGCCGAGAAAAATAACATTATAACAAACGTGATATACGCGTTTTATTGTATTACCATGTATATAAATCCGCGGATTTACGCGAATGTTAAAATATAATCCGCGAAATCCGAGTGTTCCCCCCCCCCCAGCACCGCTCATTGTAAATTCTTTCACCGAACCTAGGGATTTCGATTGTCTGTGCTACGTCCCTTCTTCCAAAGTTATGACAGAAAAAAAAGAAACACGATATGTATGACACGATATGTATGACACGATATGTATGACGTGATATGTATGACACGATATTGTCGAAGCGCGGTTTTAGGTGACACAAATTCCCTGGAGACCATACGTATACTACCGGTATACCAGTTACATGGTTACACAAATAGCAAGTATTAAGCTGATATTTTTTTTTTTTTTTTTTTTTTTTTTGCGAAAAGTGTCAAAACAGTAAAACTACAGCGCGACGACCAAACGGACGGTAAAATCCAGCATAATCCAAAACCTAACTGGGGATGTGGAACTTAATAATATTATTATCAATGGGATTCGGAATATTTTTTTAATTTATAAAAATTGAAAATTAATAACATTTTAGACGAGCTCTTGTAAAATGATAATTTAAATATCTTTTTTTACACTGAGTACATGCTGCAAGGTCAAAGTGTTTTCCTGAAAATAAAATACGCGTATTATTATGTTAACACCGTCATATTATAATTATTATTAAATATAATTATATTTTATTTAATATTTTTATTAAATATATTTATATTAAATATAAAACTGTATATTAACGAATTCTATACAATATTACATGATGATTTCTTAATATATTATTATTAATTAACGCATTTATTTTCCGATATATATATTATCCTGTAGGTAAAAGACCTTTGTGAAGACCAAGGATGCGCTGGGAAGATGTTATAAAAAAGGATGTTGAACAGTTGGGAAGGTGAATCCAATTGAAGAAATCTAGCGTTGAACATGAAAAGAATGGAAGCTTGGTTGTGAGACGGGATGGTCTTAAAGGCCCATTAAACCAAAAAAGAAGATTATCCGTTATAAAAATTTTGAATTAAACTAATAATATTATAGATATGTAGTATGTACTTGTACATGTACCTGTACCTATACCTAAATAAAATATTTTAATTATTATTTATAAAATTGAATTTATTAATTAAAAAATGTATATATTATACAATTTAAAATTATTATTTATTATTCGTACTGCGTATAAGACTAATTTTATCAGTCAAAATACTAATGGATTTCTAATTATGGCGATTTAAAAACATTTAAAACCACATGACTAAATTTTACCTGACGTCGCATTCTTTCAAAAACTGATAAATGGTTATCAGGTAAAATTGATTAGTCCTGAAGTCTTACAAAAAGGCATAACCCACCTTTTACGCTTTACCTCATTCCACTAGTAATATTACTATAATTATTTCTCTAATAGTCCTGTGTGTCGATTACCAACCACGTGTGTGACCAAATAACTAATTTTGATTTGTTTTTCTTTGTTCTTTATTAAAATCTCATATTTATTGTTTAAATAATTAATATTCTTTTTTTTTTTTTGTTTTCTTTTTTCTTATTTATTTATGTTCTATATAAATTATAATACCTAATATATATGAATTAAACTTTATTTCAATTTTTTATCTCATTATGTAGGTATTTAATATAATCTAATTGTTTATCTACTTACTGCAGTCTTGCCCAATGAGGTGTTTTGTGTTTATATGTGTTTATTTAAGAAATATTATAATGTTATACTGTCAAACTGTTACATAAAATATATAAGTGTGTCTTAATGTAGGTATTATATATATACAGGATTCATTTTTCACCTGGTGTCGTCCCAGGTGAACATAATAATATATAGAAGTAACTAAAAATATAAAAGTACAAAATAGGATAAGTATACATATTCATAATCATGTGTGTTAAACGTTTATAATTACGGTAAAATAATATTAGGTATTAAAAAAAAAAAAAGTCGTCCGGGGCTAATAATTTTCATTTTAACGCACGATACACACGATGATTGTAGGTATATAATTATTATGTGTGTAGGGTGTAGCTGCTGGTTTGTCGTGCGCTTGGTTACACCTTTCGGTCGTATATATTAAACTCGTTTTCATGCTGAATTTTGGATTTATTGAACTTAAGTACCCGAATTCTAAACCTACGGAAATAATATTAAAAAGAAACAAAACAAAAATCAACTGTTTTAATTAAATTTAATATTAATATTACATTATATATATATGACATATATCATTTTGAATTCGAACAATTTCATTATTGTTCGATCGTGTTCCGCCTGTACGTAAACATGGTCGGAAACATTACCTCACGCTTCGTTCAAAAAATTAAATTGCGAGTGCGACGCAATAAATCGTTTACGAACCTTTACAAACGAATAGAAAAAATGTCATTTAAAAGGTTTCGGAAATTTTTCCTCCCATTTTGTTTTTAAAACTGAGCATTATTACAAACGAAAATTATAAATGCTTTTACGAACGAATATTACAAAATATAAAGTAAATTATGAAATAAAAAAAAAAAAAAAAAAGGTATAAGATATACTTGAAGTCGATTATTGGTCACGACACGTGTGTCCAAACGTGATAAAAATTGAAAGCCAAGAAATAAAAATTAAAAATCGTGTAAAATATATAAGGGCTCGGAGTTAATATCGTTTGTATATTATGTAATTACGGTTAATTGTGCGTTTAATGGGAATTTTTAAAAAAAAATTAATAATATTACTTTCACACTGTCGTTTAATCTGACATCTCTATACTGTGTTATCTATTATCTGTTATCTATTTTATTAGATATATGTTCGTCGTTGACGTTTCCAAATGGATATACCTTATTATAATATACGCGATATTATTATTATTTCATACAACGTCTAAAAATCAAAAAATATAAAAAGAGAAAACACGTCAGTAACGATTATTGTGATTATACGTTTTTTTAGACGTGCGGTATGAACAACGTTTCTCGAACAAAATACACGCGTTTATCTCACGAGGAAAATAAATTTGAAATTTAATACTAAAAGGTATACGAATATTATTATTAAGACGAATAAGACGTAGGTATAATAGGACAGAATATTCGAAATAAATTGCATCTTCCTAAAATATTCGATTTCGATCACGCGTATTGTGAAATAAAAATTTTAATTTTAATATAAAATGTATGATTCTATTATAAAAAAAAAAAAAAATATTAATAATATTATACAGATAACGTTTTTGAAATTTTAATTACGGCGTAAATTTATAAAGGCCAAAGTCGTATATATTATTTCCGCTCTGTTTATTTTTCCCTGTTCAAACAACTATTACGCGGTACTTTATTATGATAATTATAACGAATTTATGATAAAACGGACAAATATTGTACCTATATTTAAATAATAATTGATAAGCGTTTAATATTATTATCTCGCTACTGTTCAATATTATAGGTGTTACTGGAAAATGAATTTTAAAATTTAAATTCAATTCTATAATTTCTATTCTAAATTCTATTCAGTAATCGCGCAAGTTTCCAATTTAATCGGTCAAACTATCAGTTTAGTATTTATATATTTTAGAAAAAAAAAATGCTGTAAAACGGCGTTTTATAAAAATAGCAAAATTAATAAAAAAAAAAAAAAAAAAAAATACTGGTTTAGAATATTACGAACACGAACAATACATATAATAAATCTCAACTCAGTCCCGTGACAAATTATAATATTAAAGAGTATTATCATTTATTATCATCATCATCATCATCAATCTCTGTATATAATAAGTATTAGTCAAAGCTTATTTCTCGCAACAATAAATCCTGAAAGAAACACGAATATGAATATCGGACGTTATTAATAAATTATAATAAAATTACGCGTATTATTTGCAAATACACGAGAAAGACCTGTCCGTCGGCCACAATTATACATTATAATATTATTAAAAATCTAAAACGAATCATTAAAATATTATTATTATTATTATTATTATTATTATTATTATTATTATTCTATATAATAAAACAAATATATTTTCCAAATAATTTTAAAACGTATACCTTATACGGACGATTTTTTATGAGATTTAAACATTTTTGTGGCCATTCCCCCAAATAATATGATCCTGCAGGGCATGAAGATCACAATAATATGCGGATTCGGTTATCTCGCGTAAAATTACTACTTATAATATTATTTACCACTCGGTAAATGTATAAATAAAAATATAATAATATTATAAAACCTAAATAAAATAATTATTACTATATAAGATTTATATAGAAAAAAAGTTGTAATTTTCCAATATTTTTATCATTTTTTTTTTTTTTTTTTTTTTTTTTTTTTTTATTATAATTATTATTATTCGTATATTTTAAATAATCATAATATTATGTGCACGAACCGCGAAGAAAACTCAATAATTGTTCCAATATAAATATGAAAATATTTACTTATTAAATAATAATAATAATAATAATTATAATAAATAAAATAATTTTGTATAAACGCCTTGTAATAATATAATTTATAAAATTAAATAAAAAAAATTAGTCTATTTTTTAATTATCGTAAAATAATAGTTACAATATTTTATTATGATTATAACTTATAACACAGTATAACATACAGTTCGATACGAATAAACAATTATTTTACGCTAGGATCGTCGTCGAAGAATAATAATAATATTTATTCAGGACGGCGCGAGTTATTGCATACAATACGAATGTTATTATTACGTGTATTGTGTGTTGCTTCTTCTGAAATTTCGGGCGAAAAGATCCTTTGCGTGTAATACTAAAATTATTTATTATTTTAAATATAACAATAATTTATAATAATTTACGTTTATTTATTATAATACACGTAAACGTCTACTAACAATATTATCGTATTTTAATACATAATATTTATCAATATATTATACGGTAAATTTTATATTTTTATGTTATCATCATCATGTATACAAATTGTTTTATTATTTCTCACGAATTAGTCGAAATCGATGGCGAACACTAGATAACAGAAAAATATCGAAATGTAGAAATATTATGTATCCTCTTTGGTCAATTTTTACTGTAAAAATTTAAATCTACCCTCGAACAATTCGACCAAGAGTAACAATACAAATACGTATTATAATATTTATATAATAATATATGACGTAACGAACGAGGTTATTTCGTGGATCACATGTAACAATTATAATTGTCATAATATAAAACAGGCGATAAAATTTTTAAAATTTTTTTTTTGAATTGGATACTTAGGTCGCGCGTATTTTTGAGCTGATTTCATACGGTGGTTCACTGCTCTCTCTCTCTCTCTCTCTCTCTCTGTTCCATCGAAATCGATTTTATTCTTTAACAAAATATTAGTATAAAGAGTATAAAGGGCGCAGTAAAGGAGTAACACGTGTATACGACGAACGATGACTTATCTGACCGGATGACCTCGCTTAGTCCGCCATAATTACCTATAATAAAATACTATGTTATAATTCGTCGTGCAGAAAGTCGAATATTTCCTTATCACTTGGTCGAATATTATATCGTTCGTGACGATATATTTTATGATATATTTATTTATTTTTTATTTTTAATACGTCATACGACGCGTACAGCAACAATGTACTTCGATTAAACAGTATTTCACGAACAAACCTATAACCACAACCGCACGTTTAAAAGGCGAATATTTTTATTTTTATTATACGCGTAATAAAGCATATATACCACTATACCGTAACCGCGGTTATATATTTATTATTATTATATAATGTTATCAAATATGTATATATATATAGTAGTTATCCGCGTCGTCGTGATGTGTCCATCAATCATACGCGCATATTATATACTATGTATACACGCGCGCAGTCGTAGCGGGAGGTGCGGCACGATGTGCTCGTGGGCGAATGCGCGGCGGGGTGGAGTTTTTCCGAGTACGCCCTCGGAAAATACATTTTTCATGACCCTTTCAGCTTTGAGGGGTAATCGGGCGCGGCACCGACACCGCACTCTCGCATTATACGTATATATATAAATATTACATAATACACATATATATAACGTTTCCCTCTTGGCCCTTATCTATTTATATATATATATATATATATATATATACATGAACGCGTATGTATATAAATATATATATATATATATATACGACGAAATCAAGACCCATAACACATAACTGCGTATATATATATATATATTTATATATATATATAACCAAGTATATACATTATATATATATATATTATATACGAACGTGCAGGGGCGTCGGCATTTTTGAAAACTTTTCTTCCGTCCGACTTTCGCACCGACCAACCCGGTAACCCCCTGCAACCCTTACCGTGGTTATATTATACTCTGCCGTTCGCCCTTTCGCTTATATAATATATATATATATATAGAACGACGACCGCTATATATCGTTCGAACGAATACGCTTTTCGACGCGTTTTTTTTTTTTTTTTTTTTTTACGACACTCCGCTCGCTTCTCTGGTGTCTGCATCTTATATAATATGTAGTAGGTATATACCATATATTATAAGTATACTATATATAGGTACAATTATATTATAATAGCATACCACCGTCATAGATCGAACTTGTAACCACCGCGTATAAACTTCAAAATATATTTCTTTCTTTTTTATTATTATTATTATTATTATTATTATTATTACTAATTACTATTATTATTATTATAATGATTTATTACGGTATATGATTGTGACTGGTGACTTACTTAGACAAAGGTTCGTCGATAGGCATTATAATATAAACCGAAATAATAATATGAAAAATGTTATAATATGATCATACAATAATTTTATTATTAATATATGCATTTTTTCCCCCATTTGTATTTTCAAATATGAAATAAACTATCAAAAATATGTTATTTATAAGTTATAACTATATACGTTTTATGTATGAATTTATATAAATTTATACTTTCTTATACCGAAATTATTTTAAATTTAATTCTATTACACGCGTAAATGTTGAATTTGTATATGTTATCCATACAAAATTATTATAATTGATATTTATATCTTTTTGTAATGTAATTGATTTTTAGTAAATTTTTATATATTTAAAAGGTATTCTTATAAACGTATAAAAATCATACCCCTATTCATTAAAGAAAAAATAAATAAATTCTCTCACACTATAACATATTATGTACAGTATACATATAGGTAATAATTTAAAGACAATAATATGAAAATAACGAGTAAAATTTCTCAAACTTAATAGACCTCTCAGATCTATGTCCTAGCACCGCCCACTGATTTCTTTTTTTTTTTTATCAAACTCAGTGCTTTCGATTGTGTTTTCGTGATGGATTGTACCGTCCGTCCCGCCGTTTGTGCTATATCCCTTTATAAATTATGACAAAAAGATCTTCATTATTAATATGTTGTACGACGCTCTGTCTGGCGAAGCGAAGTTTTAGGTCGTACAAAATCCCTGAATGTCCTTACCAGTATCGGGGTAACACAAATAGATATTAGGTTGGTATTTTTAGTCCCTTAGGGCGTCCACACGAAAAATACCGCGAAGCTATCCCTTATACTTGAAAACTATATGTATATATAGCACAAACGGCGGGACGAACAAAATTTACAATTTATATCTCAAACCTAACGTAACGGGCGGTGCTGGAGACTTGAACGTCATTTCGAGAATATATTAATAATATATAATTCATTATTAAATTAGTTTACCTGATAATATTATTTAATATATAAAAATAATAATTATCATATCTTGTTATCTAATATTATCGTTATCGAGCGTGAACGACTATAATATATTCTAAAACGTAATAAAATATTTTCTCGACCACGTACAAATTTGAAATTTTTTTATTAAATTTTTTTTTTTTTGCATATATTTATATTAATTATTATTTATGTGTTCTATTGAATAGGATTTATAAATATTTTAAAATTATCGATACATACGGTTAAATAATACGTAATGATTAATATTTTCAATTTTTCTTTCTTTTTTATTAAGTATATTCGTATAGGTTATTCAAGTTTGACGCTCGTATACGCCTTCTCGGACAAAATCATGACTATAACATAATATTTATTGTGTCGCACGCAGATTTATTATTTTTATCGACGCGACATAAAGATAACAAAATACAATATTAATAAAAAATATTAATATTATATTATTATTCGTTTAAGTAATGAAACAAATAAAACCGCATCACACATATTACGAATGGTCAATGAATGATTGAAAGAACAATAAATAATAATAATAATATATTATTATATTATGTTCATAATTTTTGCTTTATATCGGTTTAAAAAACAAAAATTATTCAATCGCACTAAAAAAAAAAAAAAAAAAAAAAAATAAGAGAAAAAATTAACAAACATTTTGATTAATTAATAATAATAATATAAAAAAAAAATAATAATAATAATAATCTATCGAATTATTCTTTTCATCGTTATATTTACACGGAACGTACAACAATATATTAATATAATAATAATAATAATAATAATCATAATAATAATGATAATAATAATAATGATAATATAATAATAATAATTATACACACGATTTCGGCGCAAACAGTAACCGTATATATTATCACGCAGGACGCAGCGATAATATTTTTAATAATAATAATATAATAATATAAAGTAATGTATAATATAATAATATAATATAATATAACATATTTATATACGGTCGGTCGTCCAGAAAAGACTTTTTTGCGATCTTCCGACGATGGAGTTTGTTTCGCTTCGTGTCTTTTTTTTTCTTTTTGTCAAAAAAATAAAATAATAAATGTATAATATCGTATTATATTATTATTTTATGTGTATCGGGTAAACGGGTAACATATGGCATTACAATATTAAATATTTGGAGAACAAAGGCGGCGAAATACGTAAAAATTACCGAGGTAAAAATAAAACACGTTTAACAAAATAAAAACAAATCAAATAAATATAATATAAAATATAAAATATATATATATATACGCTTATATAATAGATAAATAGTACGGGATTCGTGCAAATATCTGAAACAAATAAAAAAATTTATTAAATTTATTTAATTAATTAAAATCTCTTCGAATATAATAATAATAATTAATAATAATAATAATAATAATAATAATTAATAATAATAATAATAATAATAATTAATAATAATAATAATAATAATAATAATTAATAATAATAATAATAATTAATAATAATAATAATAATAAATAATAATAATAATTATTATTATACTGACCCATGGCGTAGACGATTGACGATAGGACGAAGGCGTATATCGGCGACGGTGCGTTATCGTTTTATGTATATTATTATTATTACTATTAGGGACTTGACGTGTCGTTGTGAAGGCTGTCGTCGCTCTCCAGGTACGTGACGAACGAGTCGGTGGAATCCGGGTGCATCATGTCCACGGGGCCCGGATCTATGTCCAACCTGGTCATGGGCGGCGGAGGACCGTGTATGTCGTAACCGTGCATCTGCGAACAGAACCGCGGTATTGTTAGAAAACAAAAATTAAAATAAAATAACCGTAGTATACGAGTCACCACAATATTGTATATAGACGCATAAAATATTATTGTAATCGACGCGATTTCGCAAGAATCGAGCAGTCGAACTGCGGTATAATAAAATATTATATTATAGGTTATAACACAAAAATAATAATTATGACGTGCGCTTTATTTCCGAATAGTAATAATAAACACGTATGCGACAATAAAATATAACACGTACATCTATAATATTATAATACTTATTCGGTCGAATAAAATATTATATTATAAAATATGTAAAATAAAAAAATAAAAAAATATTATTCAACCAAGACAAGGTTGTCTGCGATGGCGGCGGTGACCCGGGAACGTGTTACGTGTGTACTGTGTTTATAAATAATATAATAATAATAATAATAATAATAATAATAATAATATGTAAAGATACGCGTGTATATTATATAGTAATTATTACGCATTCAGGGGCAATGTAATCCCGCGTTAAGTCGACAGCGCAGTCGTGTTTGTACCGTATACCGCGGCGGCGTCACCGCGTAACTTTCCAATATCACTGGGATTATCTCCTTGTCAAGGCATCGCGCGTCACCGTGTCACTGTAATAATAATAATAATGATGATGATAATAATAATATAATCGTACGCGTATACGCGGCGATAAGAATATTAGGAAAAACACGCGCGCGCTTACCTTGACAGCGGTTGAAAATTAAAATTGAAATAAAATAAAATAAAAAAAACCTAACCTTCGTTTCGTAATTATTACGTTTGTTTGTTTAGTATTCGTTCTACGACGAGACGGGTGCAGTAGCCGGATCCGTCTTACGTATAATACATATTATTATTAGGTATATTGTAATACGCGACGAGATCGATTTTTGTATAAAAGGTATATTAAAAATATAAGTGACAAAAACAACGTTTTTTTTTTTTTTATAGTTGAGACTATACGACAAATTTAAATTTATAAAAAATATTCTAATTTATTGTAAATTTGGATAATCAATTACAAATTTATACAAAATGTTATACGACGTATCAAATCGCATTGCGGATTTGCGAGCATTTGTAAATAGTAAAATAGATATTACGAATATATTATAATATTATTATAATGAAATAATTTTACAAAGTTATAATTTGAACTCGGTTACGTATTTACAGTACCTATATAAGACGTATAGGTAACCGATTGTTGTTATATACTATAACCCTGGTTGCTCCTCATTATTATTACTTATATTTAATTTATTATATAAATATTTTATAATTAGGTATATTGTAAATATACGAATATCAAAATGTATTTAACCCCGTAATAATATAAATACACAATATTACAATAATGTATTGTCGTCATCGTAATAATAGATAATAATAATTATATTACCTGATTGACGAGCTGCTGAAAATGCGGTTGACTGGTGTCCACCCGGTCGAGATCAGAGTGTAACGCGAATTCGGACAGAGCTTTCCACGGCGGTTGGAAACTCTGCACCTCGATCTGATTCATGCCCAAAGGACTGTCGTGCCGTACCGGACTCGACGCCACCATTGGTATACCCTGCATGCTGCCGTAGCCCATTTTTCTACCGTCCTATAAAAAAAAAAAAAAATCATCGAGTTACGGATTAATAATTACATAAAATAATAATATAATAATTATTATATTATAATTCAATATTCGAAATTCGAATACGACTTAACCGTCGTACGGTTGTAGCAAAGACGTTAAATATACGCGTTTTATTACAATAGAAAAGAATATCCAAGAGGCCAAGAGATAATGAACATTTAGTAAATGTGTTAAGAAGATAACGGATACGTCGATATTCAAACGAAAGAATATAATATTATCAATAATATTATAATATTTGTTTGTCGGTTAGTTAGTGTCGGCATTATTTCACTCTCGGTTTCTGAGAAGAATTATTGCCCGGATTTATTAGGAAATTTGGAATATGTAAGTACTTACGCGCATTATTATAACATAATATTAAGTTGTCCCATCACTATATAAATTATAATGATGTTATGTGGGTAGTAAAATTTGAATTTTATCCAAAAATATAATATACTTCCATCAGAACGGGGCGATTCGATTATAATTTTTATTTTTAAGTAGGTACATTTTTATTTTTATTATACGCGTACGTATATCGTGCGAGTAGAGATTATTTTGGAAGCGATCGATGAAACACTTTCACTAAACAATGTTTAATATAAATATCTTAATATTATTAACATAATATGATTTTATTATTTCTATACGAGAATGAATAATACGTAATATATTTCGAGTAAACGAAACGGTATAGGTAAGTAATAATTTTATTTTCAAATGGGCAAATTTTCCAAAATACTCGAATAATGTCTTCATAATATAATGTCTTGTTTACTTTTTTACCCCAAAAAAATGAGGCGGATGAATCTAAAAAAATATATTTTTTTAATCTATATCGGCGCATTTACTTCTGTAGTTATCATTAATAATTGGAGTTCATTATTAGTGTTTAAAAATCTATTAATCATCATATTATAATAATATTATACCATTATTTCATTCGTTTTATATTATTATAGGTTCATATTGAAATATTTTTTATCAAACCAAGTGCTTTCGATTGCGCTAGGTTTGTACTAGATTTGCCGTCCGTCCCGCCGTTTGTGCTATAGTTTATATAGTTTTCAAGTGATAACTGATAAGAGGGATAGCTCGCTTCGTCTGTTGGTTCCGTTAACCTCGGACGCTTCGCTGCTATATTCGTGAGTATGCGACTACGCCCCAAGGGACTAAAATAAACCTACCTTATATCTATATTTGTGTAACCCTGATACTGGTTCGGATATAGTTAAGGGTTTTGAATAATCTAAAAACTCGTTTCGTAAAACGGCATCAAAATATATTAATAATGCATTTTTTTTATATATTTAATATATTACTTAAAGCAAGGGACATAACACAAACAACGGGACAAACGACACAATCCAGCACAAACCTAGCACAATCGAATGCCTTATTAAAAAAGGTATATAAACTATTAATTATATACTTAAACGCTGCGTTTTGACCGTTTTGATTTTTGGGACTAGGCCAGCGTAGAGATTCGACATATAATATTTATACTCATAAACAGAGTTTGAGACTTTTGAATTAAAAATCGTGGGAATTCGCATAGACATTTTTTATTTCTATAAATTCTATAATAATAATTATATACCTACAAATACAATACACATATTATTATTAGCCTATACAATCTAGAACCGAGATATCGTTTTTTTTTTTTAAATTTAATTTAATTTAAACGTTTAACAACTATATACGCGTATAAATACGTTTGTCCGAATCGAAAAGAAGACTGGAAACGCCAAATTTATACGAAAAAACCAACACAAAATATTGTTCAACGACATTGTAATGTTATAATCTAGGCAAAAAATGCAATGAAATAATATGGTAAAAGGCAAAAACGAACGACTTGATTTTTTTTTGTAATACAAACGAACAAAGCAACACAAAATGTCATAATATAATAAAATATGTACATTAAAAGTCGGTACCGTATACCTACTTCGTATATAAATCGAATTTATTATTTTATACTTACATAATAAATTCTAATGGCGCGTTAACAAAATAATATTCGCAAATATTTATACAAGAAGTCGTAGTCATATTATATTATTATTATTATTATTATTATTATGATAGGGGGTAGGTACGAATTTCCGTAACCGAAATGTTATACACACAATAAAAACAGTTCGCGGTGAAAATGAAAAATCGAATCGGTTAAAAATATAATAATTATATTGACCGACTAGTGGCTTGTGTGCGTGCGGTGTTTGGCTTTTTATTATATTATTATATTGACGTTTATTTAGGAGTCCGACGACGGTGGCGACGTTTGCGTTCGTGTCGAACCGATATGGCGACGCGGTCGATCGGTCGGTCGGCCGTGCGGAAGGGTGCGCGAGAAAGAGCGAGAGAGAGAGAGAGAGTGAGAGAGAAAAAATGTTATAATAACACGACAGCCGGTCGGCAATGATTGAAAAGGAAAGGCGAAAAAAAAAAACAAAAATCCACCGCCCAAGTCGTTGGCAGTCCGTCAACAAACCGCCTACAATATACCTATATATATATATACACCTATTATAATATTATTATTATAATAATAATAATACGAAATCGATGGTCGGAAAAATAATAATAAACGCGGTTCGACTTTATATAGGTATATACCGCGCAGTATACCGCGAACGCGGTAGATATACTGCAATACTATATCGTGTAGGAATATATATTTTAAGACGCGGGGCCGTCAAACGTCGTATTTGATGTGTGCGCACCGATTTAATAAACGCGCGTGTAAAAATAATATACGCGCGCATATTATATACACATATTATAATATAATTATAAATACGAACGAGCGCGAAAACGAACTGATTTTATTAATTTCTCCGAACGATATTTTTGTAATATTATTATGTTTCGTATTATCAAAACCTCTCTGTATTTACGTATAACACGCGAACGATCGATAATATTTTTATTATAGATTCACGTATAAAAAATTAACGATATAATCGTAATTTAAAATATTATAACCGCGAAAACTGACGAATTGGGAGCGAGTATCTTCTTTTTCTTTTTTTTTCCAACCCATATTATAATTATTTATATAATAAAAGTATATTTTTGGTTTACGTATACATACCGCAGTGACGTCCAGAGACGTATTTAAGAATTTTGCTACCCAGGTAAGAAAAAAAACCATCCCTTCCCAACCTAAATTTATTTGGTAATAATACAAGTATAAATTATGTAAACAAATTTTACCGCACGGGGCACTATAGCCCTCCCTAACCCCCAACTAATGACGACTGGACGTCTGGTACGTCTTGTACCCGGGTACGTTATATTATTATAATATGTTATAACTTTATAAGTTATAACAATATAATTAAATTCGGTAACTGATTAATCTCGTTATTGTTTCTCCAGAGACAAAGATAAAATACGATAAAATACGATAAAATACGATATTATCGTTTCGATCGAAATAAATATTACAATCGGTCCGTATAATATTATTATTATAATTTATAATTCGCTCGCTCGCGGCCCCGTTAAAACCTATAACCGGGAAAACGCATTTGGCTTTATCACGACGGCGAAAGTGCTCTTTCCGTCGTCCCGCTACATTACATTGTTCAATAAATTTATATTATCAATAAAATCGTTTCCAAGTTTCCCCGACCATAATAATAAAAATAATAATAATAATAATAATAAAACATTCGAGTCTACAGAGAGAGAGAGTGAATGAAAATATATTTTTTTAAAAAACAACGCGGCCGGTGGGAAATATACGCGGCGGAAAACACAATAAAAAACGTAATATGTCTTGGCGGCGGCGCGTTGTAACGCGTTGCGTTCGCGGCGCCAAACTAGCGACGCGACGTGGCGACATCGTAATCGGTAGGCTGCTGCAGCCGTCACACGAAACGCGCGCGCACATAACCGGTTTCGGGTTCCAATAATGGAAACTCGAGGAATAATTTATTATTATTATTATCATTATTATTATAATAATATTCCAATATTATCGGTAGATTTTTTATTTTTTTTTATTTTTTTTTTTTTCCCCCATCTACTTTATTTATTACATTTAACGAACGCGCGTCACAATAGTGCCTTCGAAATACGTATTACACATATTATTATATAATAATATATTAACATAATAATACGTTCGATAAACCCTTAAATACAATATCGTACGGTCACCGATTTCGTCCGAGTTTTTGTATTTTTAATCCGTTCCGAACAATACCATAATAAAATATAGAAAGTTTTAACGCTCCAGAGTATAATATTAATATTTAATATACGTATTGTCACGCGAACGACAATACTGCCAAGTCTATGTCCCGTTGAAATTGTCTTTTTTCCTTTTTATCAAACCCAGTGCCGTTTCGATCGTGCCGTTTGTTTCTATGTGTGGGTGTTCCTTATTCCGAAGTCGCGACAAAAAAACTTCATTATTATTAACTATTCGTATCAGTATCGCTGGGTTACACAAATAGATATTAGGTCGGTATTTCTTAGCTCTTCGGGGCGTAGCTCCGTTTTCACGAAAAGTGCCGTGAAGCCATGAGTCCTTTATTACATTTGAAAACTATAGCACAAACGGCGGGATGTTATTTAATTATTCGGATATATTATCATCCCCGCGCGTCTTATTATGTTTTCTCACTCGCCTCGTTTTTGTTCAACGTAAATAGGAAAAAAAATATATATGTATATTTGTTTAATTAATACATATGACATGATTAAAAACGCGCGTTTAAATGATTTATTTTTATAACATTACGTATACGTACTTTGTCCTGTTGTATCTGCTGTTTGAGGGCGATGGCGCGTTTCTTGTCTTTGCACCGTTTGTTTTGGAACCACACGCGTATGACCCGAGGACTGAGTCCGGTCATCTCGACCAGTTGCTCCTTCATGAGGGCGTCCGGCCGCGGGTTGGCCGAGTAGCACGTCCGCAACGTGTGCAGCTGCTTCTCGTTGAGCACCGTCCGGACGCGGGTCGGTTTGCCGTCCGACGAGCCTTTGCCCGCCGAACCGAGCCGGCTGTTTCCCGGACCGTCCGAGCCCGTCCGGCCCGAACACTTGTTCGAACCCGATTCCGACGAGTCTGGAGGAAAAGAAAAAAAACGGTTGGTTACGATGATTGGTATATACTGTTAATATAATAACTCTTACAATATAATATTGGGAATCGGGCGCACGATTAAATTATTATTAATATACTTATAAAATATAACTGTAATAATTATTAGTATAATAAGTTTTAGATTTTAATTCGTAAACGTGTTGTTAAAATATCGACAATTGTACCTATAACCGTATACCACGAATGCTGCGAAAAGTATACCGTGTTCGCGAGTTTTACCACACACGATAATAATAAATTTTGTTCTGCAGACATCCAAGACCGCGAGGAATTGTCACTCACTCCAGCTCCTCTTATAGTTACGTTATCTTGCTGGTATTTATTTTATCGAATTTAAAAACGTGATCGGGGAATATTATGTTACAACAAAAATAATGGAAATAACACAATATGAAATCGTATGTGTGCAATACTGCAATTCCATACGATGTTTTCGTAACATGAAATTCTGTACACATCATCCCGTATTATAGGAAAATATTATTGTATTTAATGATATAATAACGCGCGTATCGTGTACGTTAATATTAAAGCTTCGTCACATATAGCTCAGTTTTATCGCATATATAATAATAATAATAATAATAAAAAAAAAAATAATATTAATAATAATAATAATAACAATAATAATAATATTATTATTATTATTATTTATATAATATAATGTGTGTGACATCTGAAAGTGTAGCAATCAGTGCTGAGATTTCGGTTCGCGGGATTTCGCTCGCGCACGCGCGGGAAAGAATAAAAATCCTGCAGGGTGCTGTCAAAGAGTAAACATTGCGCAGCATCAACTCGGGGAAGACCGCACAAGTGGTCCAGTTCCCATAGCCTCTTATGTGTGTGTGTGTGTGTGTGTGTTCGTATTCTCCTTGATATAACCCTATCCGTTCCCGATCGCGTATATATACGTGTACATACATACACACACACTATATATCTACATAAAATGTATATGTATATATTATATGTGTGTATACGATAGTCGGAAAAAAATCACCCACGACAGCTGCGAAAATAATATTCGTTTTGGATTTCCGTCGCCTCTTCGTCGCGGACATTATACATATATTATACACCACTCCATTCTTTCATCATAGAGATGTGTATATATATATATATATATATATATATATACGTAATGCTGCACGTGTATTATATATATACGAAAGTATAATATTACAATGACGATTGTGACGACGAAAAGGGAAACGATTGTGACGACGAAAAGGGATACGATTGTGACGACGAAAAGGGATACGATTGTGAGTGTGCGAGATGTATAACATATATTTTTATTACACGTCGTTATATTTATGTATAAAAAAAAAACTTTTTGTTCTATAAAATTTTAAAAAAAGGGTTTCGATATATTGAAATCACATCGCGCGACAATCAAAATATAAATATATTATTATTATGTAGAAATCTGAAACGGTCATCGTCGGGAAATTATATTCTATTCCTATATGGCTATATGTATAATATATGAAATATGAATAAATAAATAATACCTACTGAATATTTTCTCTATATCGCGTATTTAATTGTCATATTTTATAATACGGTTTTTCACTGACAGTGCTTTATATGTATGTAATTCTATGTGTGACGTGTGTACACACGCGCGGGTAAAAATTTAAAATATATAATTATTATAATAATTGTATGTAACATATACAAATGTATCGACAAGTGCCTCCTCATTTGATATTTGATCTATGACGAATAATCAAATTTTAGAAATTTAAAATATAAACTTTACTTTTATACTTGCAAGTTATGAGTTATATAGATGCATTTTATATAATAATAATATATATATAAGCACTTTAGTCTTTAGTACTTACATATACATAGTTTATTTCGCGTTATTACAAAATATTAAATAATAAATCGAGTACAATATAAATAATTTACATATTACTTATATTTACGTGTATAATCGAATACAATTGTAAATTATGTTATCATTGTTATCATTTAATATATGTTTAATGTAATGTTTCGAATTTTACTGAAAAGAAGAAACTGTATATATACAAACGAGTTAAGATTAAAATATACGATAAATCTTTTGTCTCTCTATTCTCTCAGTATATAGGTACCTATCTATATCTATTTTTCATGTATTTTTGAACAATGTAATATGTATCGTATACGAGAATAGAGTAAAAGTCTTTACAAGTTTACTTTTCTTGTTTGTACACGCGCACATCCTTAAAATGTCGAAGATAAAAATAAAAAAAAATAAATATAAATCCGAGGATTTAGCCTGCAGGGAGAAAAGGTCTTTATATAGATATTTTATTTACCTGTCCCGCGCAGGAGAGTATTTTTTCTCTGTAAGATACGACTATATAACGTTCCGCGAAAACTTTTGTTTTTTAAACCATCAAATATATTATATACTCTCGGCTTAATGTTTTCCATCACATTTTTTATATACGCGTTTCTCGTAAAATATATTTTTTTTATTTTATTTTATTTTTTATCATTTATATACAGGTAACATAAACAGAAAACCCTTTATCCGTGTATTTACTAAATATCTTATATAGCTCTACTTTTTCGCGATAACAGCAAAGCGCGCGCGGTACATAATACAGTCTAGACAATCTCAGGGGACTATTCTTATTTATTTTTTCTCTCTCTCGCGTATTTGTCATTTGATGACTTTTTTCTTTCATCCACGCCCGTATAATACGTATATATAATATAGGTAATTATATTTTATAAAATATAAATACGAGTACATAGATACGGTTTTCAAGTCGGACGCGAGTCGTGACCGACTCGAGAATAAACATAGAACTGCAGGTTTCTCATATAATATTATAATAATATATGTACGCACGAGCAAACGAATTTTCAATTTTCAATGATGTTTGCTCTTAGACGCATAATATTTGTTCGCGGTACCTCTTATACATATTATTATTATTATTATTATTATTATACATATTATTATTATTATTATTATTATTATTATTATTATTATTATTATTA
>JAIUCT010000017.1:9392589-9402732 GCA_021307375.1 Tetraneura akinire | reverse complement strand
ATATATATATATATATATATATGTATACTGTATATACATACGCAACAATAATAACGTAACGCGCGCGAGGCACAATAATCTCCGGACTATATCGATAATTTTATATTATAATATATTTTTATTTTTTCTTTCCGTCCGGTCTTTTTTAACGCGCGATATTATTATTATAATACAGTCTATATATAATATAATATATCCGCAACAGCGTCGACGGCGAAAGGCGTTTTATTCGATTCTGTTATTATTATTATTATTTTTTTTTTATTGTCCAAGCACGCGGCGCTCGAAGCGGTGTATATTAATATATATATATACAATAATATTCGACACGGACGAGAGTCGGGCGGCGGTCGATACCGTTACGGGGGTCGTGTGAAACCGTGGTCGCCGCCGTGACGTCGAGAGGTTCCCGATGATTAATATCGACGAGACGAGGACGCGCGCGATAGTAATCGGAGACCGGAAGGGTTCGGTCGCGTCGCCGTCGTCGTCGCCGTCGCGCGCGAGGAAAGGTCGTGAGATATATATATATATAAATATTATATAGGTACGTGAACGCGTTTCTTTTTCGACGTAAACTGCAGTATTTCAAAAATGATTTTACTCTATAACGTTCGTTTTCGAATATCGAATATATATAATTAATATTAATAAAATTTTGAATTTTCATATTATCTATGAGTGTCTGCATGTGTCGTATAACGTGCAAAAGTAAAATACATATTTTCAATTCGCGTTTGTAAAAATCTTTATTT
This sequence comes from Tetraneura akinire, assembly GCA_021307375.1. NCBI lineage: Eukaryota > Metazoa > Arthropoda > Insecta > Hemiptera > Aphididae > Tetraneura > Tetraneura akinire. Next base: position 9,401,977 of record JAIUCT010000017.1, on the reverse strand, counting down.
TTCGAAACATGTACGGTCTAAACCGCGAGATTTCATTCCAGGATATTATTGTTGAAACGCTGCAAGACTTAACTTGATAACCTATAACCGTTCGCGATATGTGAATCGAAACAGTGGCATAAATTGACTCATGCAAATGTATCTTTTATTTGCACCACCAGTAAATCATCGAAATTAGTATATCCAAACCTAAAATATTTCTGTTTTTATAAACCAAATACCTATATAATTTATTAATAAATACGTTCAAAACAGAAGTATAATTTATTATTTTTAACTATTTTAATATAGGTAGGCAATAAAAAGTTATTACGAACGAAAGAATCCAATACTTAACTTTTTTATATTTATAAATAAAATTTAATTAATTATTTTGGAGGAGGCAGGAAAATACATTGCTTAGAATCTATAAATTTACCAAGAAAGTCGAAGTAGGTACATTATATTGATGGATTGATCATTTCTATACGCACCATCAGAAACTAAACCAGTTTACGTTATTGAAACGAATAAATAACTTATAAATCAATCTAAGTAAAACTATATAATATTTTGTTTAATTAGACTATGCAATTCATTTTTTTTTTTCGATTTGCAAACTTTTATTTCAATGTGTAATAATTTACCTTCTATCAACCTCTATCTAACCTTTTTCGATTTCTTTTTATATTATTTTTTCAATATGAAAGATAACAATATACGTCAACCGAAGGGTAAAAACTGTGCAAATGATGTCCAAATAAATAAATATAAAAGATAGACAATCGTCGTGACACGTCTTCGTGTGTATTATATATATATAGGTACATAATACGCACGCAAAACGTCCTGCGATGGTACCGATAACGCGACAGCGGCGACAATTGGTCGGGGGACTCGTTTAATATATAATAATACAACCATGGTACCAGGTATATGGTATACCAATATATTCGTATGCCTATATATAGTATACTTGACCCATGTCGCGAGAACATCTATATACAGTGCAAATAATAATATAATAATAAAAGATCGACACGTCCTTGTTGTGACGTTTAATTGGAATGTTCAAGTGGATATTATATTTATATACAGTCTGAACATTTTGATAAAGCACGCGTACTCTTTTCTTTATAATCTAAATTATTAATATATTTGAAAAATTATTTTTACATTCAGTAGTTAAATTTTGATTTTTCCTATTAGGCGTACCTATTTAAATTAATATAATAGAGAAATAAAAATATGTATTTTCATTACCTATATTTAATATAAAAAAATTTAATCGCAATTTTCAATTTCCAATTTCCATTAGATATAATCAAAAATCCAATTAACATTAAACAAACTAATTTATATTTTTTTCATTTAAAGTACTTATCATACGTATATAGGGAAAATACAAGTTTACGCATCAAAAGTTATTAGTTTATTACCCTGCGTACGGGTAAATATAATGCGTAGGTACTATGTAAATTTGCACGACGTAACACACTGTATACATACGTAACGTAGATATATATACGTAATATAAAATATACACTTGTATTTCCAAAATAAAATAATAATATTTGATATTTAATAATAATAATAATAATAATAATAATAATAATAATAATAATAATAATAATAATAATAAAATGATCGGTTTATATATTATAAATATAATATTGTAAGAACTACGGATAAACGTGTAAGTATAACATATGTAGACGAAGATAAATCTCAATAGACGAGGTCCCTATATATACGTGATAATAGATGGCGTCAGATTAGGACGAAACAGGAAACGCCCAGGGTCTGCCGTCGATGTTTTTGACGATCGGCAGGACACCACGGCGACGACGATACGGACGACAACTAATTCTCGGGACTCGCAAGACCCGCGACAGCAGCAGATACGTGCGTGTATATTTTTATTATATATATTGGTACATGTTATCCTTACACGGGACACGAGGGTGGGTCGTCCTGGGCCGTTAATTTATTGTCGCGTCCTCGTCTCTGAAAAAGGAAAAAAACCGAACGCGAACAATCCTGCAACCCTCTCCTGCAGGTCTTGAGCGCAACACACGTCGTTCTGCAGCCGACGACGACGGTTTTTGAGGTTTTCGTACACGTTACCTATACACGCTTTATAATATACTCGCGCGTTGACAGACCATAAAATATACGAATACAAATCGTTCGGATACGCCAGCACGTAATATTACATAATATTATACGTATAGTGTCATTTTCAATAATATTTTATATTATATTTCCTGTTGTTGTTTGCCAGTCGTACACGCGTGTCATATATTATATTCTAATATAATATTATATAGTATTAGGTATACCGTATACGGTAAAAGCGGTAACGTAATTTTACGTTTTTTTCCCCGAACATTCATCAACAGCTGTGCGAACACGGTAAAATAACATATTAAATTTATATCCTGCAACATCCATCCGAGCCCTAAATATTAATTATATTATATAACCTAAATATTACGCGCACGGCGCACGTATACCTGCTGCGGACTGTATGCGCCGCAATATGCAGTGACACCGTCGTAATACGACCCTAAATAAATTTAACGCCCTCGACCAGCAGCCGATCCAGAAAGGGGACACGAGGGCACGTGACCCCCTTGACGAGAAACCGCAAAACTATTTTCGGCTAATCAAAATATTTTACAAACGTTTTATTAAAATAATTTTTTTTTCATATATATATACCAATTTATTTTAAATAATTATGATTTTTTTTATTAATATTTCGTTTGAATTTAAAAATTTATTTCACAAAAATATAAATGTGTCCTCCTTACAATCGAAATTTTCTGGATACGCTACTATAATTTAATATACACAACTGTAGTCTATCTTCGTGAACATGACCTATAGTATACGAGTATATACCTATATTTTCGACGGATGTCGTTATGATAACAAATATTTTCTAAATATTGTTATTTTTATTTATACATACTAATACTAAAATATATTATAACGATTTAAATATATGATATAAAGTATAGTTTTGAGTGATCGGAAAAATCAGCTGAATTTAAACAAAACATATAATCATACAATTTATCTATATTTACCTATAGGTATACCACGGTAAAAACTAAAAGGAACGATTTATTAATGTTTTTCAAATATTACATATTATTATAAAAATGTGTAGGTATAATGTTATTTATTCGTATAATACATATACGTAAAAATGATTTATTAATATAATATTAAGTTTAACCAAAAAAACGTGTACTTTTATACCATATAGTGTTTATAAGAGTAGTTAAACATTATAAATAATGTTCTTTTTTATAGATACATAACATTATTCGTTAACGTTTTGGCTACCGGTCAAAATTCAAAAACTTTCATAGTCGATGACACATAACACAAACCACATTCACATAAATAATACTGTTAAATTTTATATTAATGAATGTGTAGTCGAAGAAGATTTCTCAGAAAATCAGTTGACATATGGTGGCGATAAAAGTGTTGTTATATAGACTTTTTGGAATTATTCCAAAGACTGTTTAAAAATGAGAAATTAAAAATACGTTATATTAGTTAAATAATTATAAGTACGTTATTTCGATAAAAAAAAAAAAAAAAATAAAAAATAAAAAATACCTTCATTTGAATACCCAAGTACAATATATTGAATACATATACACACAACACTGTAAATATAATCATTAATCGTACCAAAAATTATCCATTCGAAAATAAATATTTGTAGACGTTTAATCGAAATCTGATAATATATAATATAAACTACGTTTATACAAAAATAAAATGTAAACAATATAAACATATAATTGTATAATTTACATTTTTGCACGTTATAATATTTATAACTGATTATGTTAATCGAATAACATTCGAAAATAATCAAGTTTTCGATGGAAAATAATAAATATTATTCTAAAAAACAAAATCGTCGTTTATTTATGAATCCAGTTAAATGTAATAGTAATTCGTCATTGAATTTCAATTCATATTTCATGTCAGATTCACATTGAGAAAATTTCAGGGTCCTCGTGTCAGACGGCCAACTCATCAATTTTACTCAAAAACCAACTACCTATACCATAAACACTCATCCCAGTGATTTCTATAAAAAAAAATCGTACGTTCATTTATTAATATTTTTTATCGGACATTAATAATGCATTATTCGATCAAAAAAATACAATCAGAAATTCATGATAATAGTTAAGTATAGTAAATCTTATTATTGATTTTAAATTTCATAGAAGACGCGATTATATTTTGGATAAAATAAGGTCATACATAATTATTAACTATTAAATACGACTATACGAGTATGTATTATAAATTATAATAAATATAAAAAACGGCATTTTATAATATACCGAATTCGTAATTTTTAAAACATATTATAATAAATGTGATTTACTGATTTCCACAAATATATTTCGATCATCGTGTATATGACATATCCAAAAAACCAAATTAATTATAATTAATTTACTATAGTCGATTTTACTTTTTCGATGTATACGAATATATACGATAGACAAACAATTAGTATATAACATTTTTTTTTTTTATTATTTTATTATTTTGTACTATATGTTACGGGGATGTGTTTATGGACGGGGCGGTATAAAGTCAATATTTTACCGAAGGGAGTTACCTATTACGCGTTTACGGCTATTTTTTTATTTTTCGTCTCTTGGTGTAGGTATACGAGGTATATATTATTACACCAAACGGCACGTATGATTAGTAATTTTTTTTTTCGACCTAATTTGATCACTATCCGATAATACGTATATATGGTATCATCTGCCGAGTCACGCGAATCGACCCCCGAGGGCCCAATAACTACCACACCTGGTCAATGACGTAACGGAGCAACAAACGGTATACGCATTTATATAATATAATAATATGTATGTAAAAAATTACAAAAACAAAATCATTAATCATTGTGTAGTTAAAAAAAAAAAAGATCATTATACATGATATACTTAAAATAATAATATATATTGTAATTAATTATATTATAATATTATGTCCTACAAACTGGTGTATATCTTATACATAATATATAATATATATAAACGAATCGTCCGAAACAAGAGAAGAGTAAAAAAAAAAAAAAAAAAAGCGTTATATTGGTAGCACTGAGTATATATATATAGTATTTTAAACGAGATACGATATAAATACGTATATATATATATATTGTTTGGATATTTCTGGACGTATTTTCAAAGGAACGTCGCGCCGGAGCAGTGGTAGCAATTAGAGAAAATGGATTTCCGGCACTCGGGGAAAAACGGCGATGGCTTCCGCCTTCCTCCCTTATCGTGCACGCACACACACACAACGCGCGCGCATGAATGGAAATCCCAAAGATATATACCTTTTATTTTTTTTCTTCCCCTTATCGGCCACCCCTTTTTTTTTTGCGTCCAGAGGTTTATCGCGTACACATATATATATACATAATAATATACTCGCACGAACCGCACGGAACAAATAAACACACGGGACCGTTTCGCTCTGTCAGTCACATATAACCAACGCGATTATATTCGATATATCGGCGAGACTCTTCACCACAAATAATAATAATATCATATACGAGCTCCACTCACGAATAACACGTAATAATATAGCGGTGTGTTTAAATACGTATTATGTTATAAGTTTTACAATGCTGAAAAAAATAAAATAAAATTGTAAGTGTTCGCGTGAAAAAAGTATACAGTTGTACAATCGGAATATTACATATATATATATAAAATTACGCATATATAGCAATCACAATTACACCCTCTCACGCATGTTTTTGCCGTCTCCCCATTCGTCGAGACCGTGTATAATTCATCGTGTAGAACAATTGATTTTTAATGGACCGCGATTCAATATAAAACCTATATATATATAATTTTGTCGAGTGAAATTCGTATTATTGCTCGTATTATATTATAATATTACTTATTTTTTTTTTTTCATTTTACATTTTACCACCACCCCGAACCAAATGCCTCGTCGAATTCATTATAATATTGTCATCTGTATAATTTTTATTTTCCAGACGTATTAATAATATATTATAATTTGTATGTACGTATATAATATATATATATATATATATATATAGAAGAATATATTGTACGATAAATTATACGCACGAGTTTATTTTTCAACTTCGATCGATATATTATATTAATCAAATGTTTAACATTTGAAAATAAACCCTAACCTTAAACTAATGTACCTATAACAGATATGAGTATTTTTACATTTTAATATTATTATATTCGTACATTATGATAACAAAATTTAAATTACATTTTTTTAGTAGGTATATAATATAAATGTAATTATATTTAACCAATTTAAAATCGGTCATATACTAGCGAACATTTAAAACGTGTATTAACCAATATATAGTTATAGTATACCAATATAATATTATATAGTTTTATATTACTATATTAGCCTACGATACATTTATTAAGTATATTATATTATAAAAACAGGAGGTAAAACATTACAAAAAGAAGAGATATGGTTTTTTCCCCCAGACGTTTACTCTTTTAAAATTTCAAAACTAATATATTACGTTCTTTATTATCTGTTTAGCCTAAGGAATATATTGTATAAAAAATAATTGTAAAAGGGTAATGAAATGAAACGAAACTGCATTTCCGATGAAACTCCCACTCGTATATTATAATATAATATTAAATATTTAAAGTATGGATATAATTTTGAAGCGCCTGGCTTTTAAACTAATTTACTTATTTCTACTATATACGTCTAAACAGTTGCACTCCTTTGAAGTTAATAAATTTCAACATCAATATAATTATATTATATAATATAATGCGTATAATATATTATGTGCGCTAAAACATTTTCCTTACTATATAGGTACCTAGTAATTAATTTTAAAACTTATTCATAATTTATATTATATTAATTTCTTGTATGTATAATGTATATATATATATATATATTTTTGTGTTTTGAAATTTTATTTATGATTTTAATAGATTATTATTAAATAATAATTAAATTTCATAAAGGTCTTCATCAAAGGCGAGCTGACCCTTTGTATAAATAGAATAATAATGTAATTATAAACTACTTCCAATATGCACGACATAATATAATATACCTACACGATTTATATACATATATTATATATTTCATTACATAAAAAATACTGAATATACCTTAGTATAATATTTTGAATCAAAATTTAATATTCACAAAGGTTTATTTTATATTATAAACATTTATATCATAAATTATTATAACATTATTATAAAAAAAATGAAGTTTATCATCATTTTTGATAATAATAAAAAATGTAAAAATGTAAAAATGTTATTATATATTAAAAATATATTAAAAAATATATTAAAATATTATTATATCAAGAAATGAAAAAAAAATAACAAAATTTGTTTATTACAATATAACAAAGAAACGTAATATAGTATTGAAACTAAATGAATAGGTAATTTTTAAGAACCTATAAAATAATGTATTCAAAGAGAATAACAGAACTACAGAAGAGTTAATAATATTAGCAACATAATATTATGTGTAGTAGTCAGCGTATTACAGTAGGAGCAGGCGCCTTCGATAGTTCGAAATAATATTGATCTCCGTTGGCGGTCAACCGGTTTGCATGACAGTATATATATAGTTACATTTTACATTAAAATATTTACCTCGAAGAAACGTCGAAATTTGCATTATTATCTGCACACTTTACCAAACAAAATATAGAAGTAAGAAGTTCAATATATTCATAATATTAAGTGAAACAATTTTTTTTTAAGTTTTTATTTACGATTTACATACAGTAAAATACCTAATATAGTAATATTAAAATTAATTTCGTCATTATTATGAAAAAAAAAATTAAATGGCTAAAATTTTATTTTATAATACTTTAAAAATCTAAAATTAGATGCACTAAAATATAATCTGACATTTGTGTAGTTAACATCTTTACATTAAAAATAATATGGTTTTAAACATTAATGATGGCTTTATGTGCATTAAAATCAAAAATTTATGTTACCTACGTAATTTAAAATTTTGAAATAAATATTTCATATTAAATAATAATAAATAATATATTATAAAATGCATATTTTAAAAAATCTGGTATACTTAATAAACCATGTAGTAAATGTATATATTTAAATTATTATCGTAAATCATTGTAATAATTATAATAATAGTATAAAGAAATACAAATATTTATATCGAGATTAATAAAATACATAGTATTATAATATAATATATTTTTGACAAACCACGAAAATTTATCTATTTACCTCATTATATAAATTTATATTATGTAGGTAGTAATAAAATAACATATAAAAAATAAATTGATTCGAATGAATCGATTGTACGTTTATTTATTGTGTGTTTTTATAAACACTGTTTATACACAAGTACACAACAGTGCAATGATATTAGTATAATAGTATATCCCTTCATCACTCTGATAATAATATATTATCGCGTATTTTAGTATTTTACACAATATTTCTCTGTCGAAAACTCACAAAATCATAAACTGAAATCATTTTAGGCGACTGCATATGACTATATGTGCAAATATGATGTCTTTGTGTATTTGTCATCTCGTATTACAAATACGTATGTTTTCTATCATAACACTCCAAAGATTTATACAGAATGATACAAATATTAATTTTTTTTTTTTTAAATATATATAGTGTAAGAAAACATAATCTTAAATTAAATTTCACCTTTAAACGATATAATAATTAATTCAATTTTTATTAAATATTTAATCGTAATAATTTACAATATAAACTATTGTAATTATAATCCATTAATGTACTTTAAGCATTAAACGAAGTATACATTGTGTAAAATATAATACAAAATTATTCGAATATAAGAGAAAACATTATCTCGTAGAAGCAAAAATAAAATTGATTATTTAAATAACTTTTTATAGTATTTTTTGTATTTTACACAAAAAATATACTCATCAAAATCCCTCTGTATAATATTTTTCGTGCGTACATTACAATATTATATTATATACAAAGTGTATTTCCCACAGAAATGACTACGTTATTTATATATATACGATGTAGTGCCAATAAATTTATGATATGTTTAGCGATCGTAACCAAAATATAATGTCATGGTTATATGTCCCAGCAAATGCGTATCGGAAATTATGGTTTTAGGTTCCGGTTTCAATATCTCTCTTTTGCTGGTGGACTATTGTATACATATAATAAAGTATATTATACAGTTCATGATAATGATAATAATAATAATAATAATAATAATAATAATAATAATAATAATAATAATAATAATAATAATAATAATAATAATAATAATAATA
>JAIUCT010000017.1:9371815-9392579 GCA_021307375.1 Tetraneura akinire | reverse complement strand
TAATAATAATAATAATAATAATAATAATAATAATAATAATAATAATACAATAATTACGGTAACCACGTAATGGACAGATTTATCGAAAATCGTCGGACCATCAATAACACGACCGTCAATAAAAGGAAGTGTTTTACCATTAATTCCACCGCCTACCCTCGTTCTAAAATATGTTCATATGTGGTGTATACGATTTTCCCTTCTAGTATTTTTATTTATTTATTTTTTTACATCCCTCGTGCCCGCCAGCCGGCACATCAGTTGATATATATGTTATTATTATAACGTATATGCATATATACAGAGTGATTGATGACAAAAAGTACGTCAGAAGAAATAAATGTAATATTCGAAAAAACATAATTTGTATGTCGAATAGTCTTAATATAGATGATATGAAACAAATCTAACTATTTGAAAATATAATAATAGTGTTTATTAATTTAAAATTTTCCAAAATACCTTCTAAAATATTCATAATTGAAGAGAAAAATGAAATGAATCATGAATATACCTAATGAATCACCCTGTATAGTGTATATATATATATATAATCATATACATAATATTATATTTTATATTATATCGCTTCGGTGGAAAAACACAAAAACAACAACAACGAGAAACTGCCTGGCAAACGCGTTAATCCTCGCATGGCCTCCAAAATCGTGTTTATTTTCAAGCCCGCGAAATTTAAATTCAGTTTGGACGAAGGGCGATTAAAAAAATATAATAATAAAATAAAATCAGCTTTCGGCAGAATCTCTCGCGCGGGACTCGACAAATTTTTGAAATCACATAATCCTTCGGACCACATGCGGGCGAGAGGATTTTAAAATTAATATTTTCGCGAGGGGCTAAAAACAATCGGCTGTTTACTTACGCTACCACCGTGTGATATTGGAAAAACCCGTGACAAACGCGGGACTTAACCCGTCGAGGGGGTGTGTAGAGCAGTGGACGGATTAGAATGACCGCGTAAATTGTCGCGGCTAATTATAAATACCGTCCGCTGCACCATTCAGTCATATCAACGTAGGTAAAGTCAGTGCAGCTGCCCCTAAAAAATAGCCCCCGGTAATTTTTAAAATTCGACAGCTTTTTGCAGTTTTCAGCCGTTGTTTCCGTTATTGTTATTATCTCGTTACCCATAATGTCACCCCGTAAATAATTGAATATCTCAAATACCTAAATTTTCATTTTGGGGATTCTGCGTAATATTGATTGATTATATAAATTAAAAATAATATTAACAAACGTTAAATAACTAAGTGGATTTAGAATTTTACGAAAATCAAACGAAAGACTATAAATAAAGCGTATATTAGCATAATTATTAATTTAATTATATCTACACACATATTTAATAAAATAATTGAATCTCCTTTAAATTTAAAAAAATACAATTGGTAATTTTAAACTATGAGGATAATAATATTCATATATAGGTAATATTATTTTCGATAATAAAAATTAATTATTGTCGATGATAACAATATAACTGTAATCAAAAACATTATATAAAATATTATTAGGTATATACATTATATTAATATACCTACAATGAATAATACGCGTTTCTAATATCTAACCTAAGATTTTTATTTTATTTATAGTATAGAAAGTAGACTGAACTTATCGGCCTAATTTGTTATGTGTACACTTGATATCATATTTTAAAAACTTAAATTCAATATTTTAATAAAACAAAAATATTTATTCGGTCCCAATTGTAAAAATTATTTTGTTTGAATTTTGCACAACTGATAATATATGTTTTTGCAGACTGTGTGAAAATTCATATTATGTATATATAAACAATGACTATGGCGTATACGAATGAATGAAAAATGAGAATAAGATGGGAAAAAAAGAAAAAACTCAATGTCTAGCTTCCTGCGCTGTAATAATACAGTCCCTCCGCGCGCCTACTCTGTCCTGGCCAAGAGCTTCCAACACTTAAGACGGCGCCAGTCGTGAATCACGAGGCGACGATGATTAACGTTAAAAAGCATCCGGGCACCGTCGAATCATACTGAGACGATAAATCATGGTCCATCAAGGGCAGTGTACTTAAAGAAAAAACGTAACTTGAAAAATGAAAAAAATAAAATAATACATACGCGAGGCGTTCTTAAGTACGTCCGCGCGCGTTAATAAACAACTCGTGTTTTTAACTTTTATACTCCCCTCGCTGTCGTCTGTGAGATAATGTAATAATATATTTACGATCAAGAAGAAATAAAATTCTACTATTTATTTATTTTTGTTTTGTTTTGTTTTTTTTTATATATAACTCCGACGATATCGACGTATTTTAGTGTATTTTATATAGGTATTATAATATCGAAATACTATCGGTCATCGGTAAATAATATGTTGTTAACAAACTTTTAATTATTTTCATCGATGTCGATATAATAATTAATAATATACAAATAGTGTAGTGGAGGTACGAATTCAAAATTTTTTAACAAGGGATGCTAAAATAAAAATAAAATAGAAAATAGGTATACTTTTTCATTTTTTTAAAATTTATGTAAAAAAGTTTTTTAATATTAATATTTAAAATTTTTTATAAAAATAGTACTTTTAATTAACATTACAATAATAATAAAATAAATAAATTTTATTGTTTTATTGATGAATTAAACGATAAGGGTGCTCAAGCTACAGCAGAGATACAAAGTGGATTCGTTGGTATACTAAATTTTTTTATTAAAATTATTATTATTTTTATTTATTGCTCATTTTTAGAATTTTAGATTTTAAGCGAAGCGAAGAATGTATTGGTTTTACATTCATTTGGTTTGTATAAAAACGCTTTATCGACAGTGTTAGGACTTATCTAGATAAATTTATCTAGATAAATTATCTAGATAATTATTTTTTTATCTTTTATCTATATCTAGATAAATAAATATAAGTTATCTAAGTATTTATTTTAGATAAAAATTTAACTTATCTAGATAAATAATTATACAAGATAAATTTTTTGATGATAATTAGATGGATCTGTTTCAAAATGTTTAATTTTTATTCTCATTTTCTCAGACACAACGTGTACGTAAAATAACATCCAGGGCTAAAAATATATGACGTCTTTCTGAAAAGACTATTAATTATTCCTATTTAGTAGGTACTTATTACTTATTAGTTATAAATAATTAATATTCTATATTTGGTTTATAATAAACTAATTAATTTATATAAGTAGCCTATATTAGTATATTACTGTTGCGAGAAATATGACTCATGACCAGTGTTATTTCCCAGAATTTTATAAATATTTTTGGTGATATAACATGATATAATTAATAAAGCCAAAAGTCAACATATTATAATATAGGCATAAACTTGCATGATGGTATATTATATATTTTTTTTAATTACCTAGTTGTTTTAATTTTAATTTCTATAATTATCTGTTATTTATCTAGATAAAATATTTTTATCTTTTATCTTTTTGTTAGATGAATTTAATTTGTTTATCTTTTATCTGTATCTTAGATAAAATTTAGTGTTGTTATCTTTATCTTTATCCAGATGATTTTTTTGTTATCTGTTCCTAACACTGTTTATCGATCAGAAATAATGTTTCGATTATCATGAATAGTATGAGATTCCGATAGAGAATATTGTGTCTAATATCTAATTGGTACTTTATTCAGGTCATTTCTCGAATTTCTTAAAATTTAATTTATGCAGAAGGAAAAACTACCAAATAATTGCATTCAAATTTCAATCAAAATAAAACACTATCGACTCCACACCAGTATCTATTTATTGTTTTTTCAAATGAAAATTTAAATTTATTTTATATAAATATTATCAATTTTCGCGATGAATATATTTTTTCGTTTATACATTATAATATATTATATAGTAGGTATACCTTTTAAATATTTGCTATTATATACGTATAAAATAATATTCGGCTGTACATTACACTGAATAAATATATTTATTTATAAAAATAATAATAATATAATCTTTTGGACGGTTACGCAATATATTCCCGGGCGGTCTCGGCACGGTCCATTTTGTGTGACGACGAAAAAACATCGCGGCTTATATTATATTATATTATATACGTGTACAGCGCGCTAAAAGGTCTCCGCGCGTCCACGACCCCTTTTCTCGTCCCTCTTGTCACAAGTACAACGGAAAAACTCGGTAATTCGGTTTAAGCGAAAGCGGGACTCGCGGGAGAGAATACTATAATATATATATATATATATATATATATACATGTATCTGCTGTAAGGGTGAAAAGTATATACTACTGGAAGAGGGATGACAATAAGCTCCTAAATGAATTCAGAAGACAAAACCTCTTGCATGGATAAACAAACGAACGTTCCCTTTATAAATACCTCATATAGACTTAGGTGTTATTATTTTTTTTCGTCTAGTATTTTTTTTCGGACGTTTTTCGTTTAAGACAAAAAAAAAAAATAAAATAAAAATATTACTCGTTTTTTGTTTTTTTTTTTTTTTTTTGTTGCTTTCTTTTCTTTTTCTCCTGACATTTCGCAGTCGTTCGTTTACGATGAATACAAGTTTATTGTTATATAGCGCATTTATATATATATGTATTATAATATATGAATATTTTTTGCCTCGTTTGCAGTCGAATAAACAATAATTTTACCATTCGTTTTCGGTTCGTCCGCGCGAAGAATAGTTTATCGAGACTCGTCTCGTGGACTTACGATGAGTAGTGTACGTACGCGAGAAAGCACTACGACGGGGAGGAAAAAAAAATGTTAATGTGAGTTCGCATAAAAGATTTTTTCATTCGCGCATACGAGGACTCGAAGTGTACGGCACCGGGGGTGGATCCGTTGACGCGTAACTGCGGATGTCTACTGAACCATAAGCGAATTCCCTCGCATAATATTTAAATTAAAAAATATTGAGCACACACGTGGCGAAATAAACGTCTACAAATCGATATGGAAAAATTAAAGATGTACCTAGTAGATATGTAATATAGGTTAGATTTTTTTTTTTTTTTTAATGGATCACGATTTTTTCAACATATTAAATGAGGTAAAACTAATTGAAACAATTAAATTATATAATTAGTTTGAGTATAATATATTGTATGTTTTTTTGAAAAAATAATCTATCATTACGATTTTATGAATAATCGAAAATTTGTAATCATATTGTGCTGATGATTTAAGAATAAAATATTATTCTAGACTCGCGCGTGCATTAATATAAAATAGAAACATGTTTATCATTTTATATTTTTAGGCAAGCCAAAATTATTAAAAGATCATTAAAAGAAACAAAAACGGTATCGGCACTGCAAGAGTGTAGAATGAGTCAAATTATGTACTTAAAAATATTATGTTAAAAATCTTTTCATGTGATATTGCTTTAGAATATTGCTTTTATACAAATAAATTATATTTTAATAAATGTTTCTTTTTTTTTTTTTTTTTTTTTTTTAAATAAAATAAAAATATATAATACCTATAAATTTTTTTATAATAAAATTGTTAAGTAGACAATTTTTGTAAAAAATAAAATAAATAATATTTTTGATAGCTATTAAATTAAATTAAATGCTATTTTAAATAGCATTGAAATCCGGACATCAATACATTATAATATTTCATATTATTGAATAATAATAGCAAACATAAAAAATATCAAAAATATTTTATAGTTTGTCGAAATACCGCAGAAACCCGAGGATTTCGGTATATGATATTCAGACACGCAGGAAACGCGAGGGTTTGGAAGCAAGAAAAGATTATTATTTATGGTGATGGTCTCGGGCCGTGTATTTTTGGAATAAACGTTGAACAGTGGCTTGTCTGCTGTCGTACATCGTCACATGTAGTAAGGGGCAAATGTCAAAAGGTGTACATAGTTCGTATACAGAGTTAAGTATCTCGTGTTTATGTATCACGAAAATAAGGGTAAACGTCAAAAGAAACGGCCGCATAAATTCCCCCAGGCCGAGTGGCAGCATTTTGTTGTAACATATTATATAGTATACACATTATACGCGTGTAATAGGTACTCGCCATGCCAGGCTGTAAAAGTGTAGACATTATTATAATATTACATAGCTGCTGTTTTCCGTCACGTGTTTCCCATTGACATAAGATCGTTTTTAAGTACCCAACAGAAATTTACAATTATCGTATTTTTGTTTTTGTTTTTTTTTTTTTATATACATTTTAATTTGGCAATGAACTTCTAGCCCGAAATATTATAATATACAATATACTTAATATTTGATACGTCGTGAATTCGTGATTAATGCAACCGCCATTATAATTTATTATAAAAGTACGAAAAAAGAATATATATATATATATATATAAAGAAGTCTGTTATATTTTGTGCGAGCGATTAAAGGCTTTTTATATTTTATATTATTAAATTTTCCGTTCGAGGTGTCTTAAAATGTCCATGTTTAAGTAAGTACGAGTATATTTAATATTTAGGTGTAGTGCCTTTCGCGCGTTATTATTTATGTCGTTTAACCACGTACTCAATTATTGATGTTCCTACCATCGACACAACTGTATAGGTTAAAACCACGATAAATTTTCAGAGTGTAAACATTTCTGATTAAAAACAATTTACACGATAAGCTCAGCAAAAATGATACGGATCAGTTTTAATTAAAACAAAGTCGTTGTCAAAAGTTGTTGAGAAACAATATTAATCCGATATAAATTCGAAGTACAAAAAACCCATCTCCAATTTATGATAAGGCTTAGATACTGAAAATTAAACGCATGTGCCATGTGCGTATAAAAGGATTATAAGAAGAAAGCCAGAAATGTTCTGATTGATTATAAATTTAAATATTAATTTTTATTCGTGAAACATGTTGAATCCTGACAATACGTTTCTATACAATATATATATATTTATATTTACACTTATATGGCATGTAAAAAATAAATATAATATAATATTTTGTTTGTTTTATTTTTAACTATATTTTATCTGAATAATTTATAAAAAAAATTTGCATAAAATATATATACTTTTTATAATTATAGTGCAGGTATAGCATATTATATTATGAATTATAACTACATATAACTTTTTTTTAATATTAACATAGTAATATTGTAAAACTATACTACCAAAGTACCAAGTAATAAAATAATTCATATTATGTAATTTACAAAAATTAATTCGTAAATTATTAATAAATATATTATTTTATACTATTATTTTGCATAAGCCTTCGTGTATCAACATTTCAAAATAAATTATTACAATATTTTACCTTTATATACAATCATCATATTATAAATTATAATAATATATGAATTTCTATTCATATATTATTATATACTTCTATACATCTTATTTTTTCATCGATATTTTATAGTTTTTTTTTTAAATATACACAATTATTATAATATTATTAAAACATTTATTACTTTTTACCACACAAAGTGAATTGATATAATTCGTGAAAAGTCACGTTCGTGTACGAGTATAAACTACTGGACACGATTTCTTACGTCATACGTCATTCAATTAATACATAATATGCACAGTCCACAGACTCATAAATTACTGGGGTTTCTTTTTTTTTTATATAAATTCTCTTATTGACCTAACATATTACGAGTATTATGTAATGTTATTTTCATATATAATTAACACTTAAATGTGTTTTCCACGCTGACCTTTAAATCTTTAATCACTTTCTAATAACATAAAATTAGTATTTTATTGTTGTTGAATTTTATTCTTCTTATAGAAGGTTATTAATTTATTATTTAGATTCTGAGCAAAGCGAAGAATGTATTGGTTTTACAATGTGTGTCTTTTTTTTTTTATTCTGTAGACACTTTTACGACCAGAAATAATGGTCCGATTTTCACGAATGGCATATGTTTCCGATTGGAAAGTGGATGTAGTTGGTACTTTATTTAAGTCATTATTCGAATTTCTCAAAATTGACCCTAAGCGGTAAAAAAAAAGACGAAAAAACGGCATTTTTCACGAAAACTGAAATTTCGATGAATTCAATTTCAATATTTCACGATAACTCGGGCACTATTGAAGAGACTTGAAAATTTTTTTGGGTGTTCACATAGCTACTATACGTATATATGTGGTGAAATTTTGGATTCGTTACGTTATTTTTTCTATAAAATATAGGACTGAATATTTCGTAAATTCTCGTTTTTACATATATAATGTTTGATAAAATTGGCAATTTTAGTGATTAAGATCTAAAAATTTTACTGAAGTATACTTAAATATGACTTAACATAATATCAAAATATTAGAATAATCTCTAGTCTCAATTTTTTTTTTATAGCTGTTTTAAGTTGATATTTTTAGTTCAAACGAAAATTATAATTTGACTGAACTGAGCGAAGTTAGTTTTTTCGAATGCAATGGTTTATCATTGCATTCAATTTCTAATTAAAATTAAACGCTATGATCGCACACCTGCATCCTATGCGGCAGGAGTATCAGCTCTTTTTTTTATTATTTCACAAATAAATGTCTATAATATAATCTATATATTATTATATTCTTACTGTTACTTTTATTTACTTAATATAAATAATATATTAAAATATGTATATAAATAAAAATAGAAATAAACACAAAATTATACTTTAGTACATAATATAATATATAGCGAGCATTATACATATGAGTTGACATATTTAAATATGTTAATAATATGTTTTACTTGTTAAATAAATTTGAAAAGCTGATTTGTTTTTAATGACGTTTTTATTATATAATACATATTATTATATTTTTACAACTCTTTTCTATGTATATTATACACAATATATACAAAGAAAATTATATTATCATATTACTATACATAATAATATTATAATAGAGACCTATCGAATTACGAACATAATGTTATTTTTAAAACATAATATATAGTGAATATAAAAAATGTAACTTAGATAACGCCCCTTATACATTAGTCGAATTTAAAAATTTATTTGCATGCACCCTCATAGCCCCATCACAAAGCAATAATCTCTTTGTTGCTCTGGATGCAAATGTGCCACGACCGGTACTCCCCTAAATATAATATTATAGCATAATGTCTTAATTTAAAGCCCACCATCATTGACACATAATATGCATAGACTGTCAGAATATATTATATATAGTTAAAAAACGATTGAACATGTCTCAACCCTTTCCATTTAAATTATTGAAATACATATGTGTATCAATAACTTAAAAAAAAAAAAAAAAAAAAATACTTATTTTATAATATCTATAAAATATATAACCATACGAAAATTGATAAATGTAATGAAATTTTATTATTATAATATAGTGTGTACATATATTACGTATACTGCTAGTACGCCTAATGTTTGGTAGAGATTGAATTTATATTGTCTAAAATGTATAAAAAAAAATGTATTTTCTATACATTGTTTTCCAGTTTAAAATTAAATAGTGTATAAAACATACAGGTAGGGTACATATTTTATATACATATACATTCAACTGTATGACATCGACGTAGAAATATTAATAATAAATACTAATTTCATAAATATCCAATTTTTAATGATTTAGATTATAATTATGTAATATTTTAATATGTATAAATATTTACTTATATACTCGTATATATTTCGATTTTTACTCATAAGCATAACTTACAGTTAAAGTATATTTATTATAATATTTGCGTATAGTTATTAATTATTTGTATAGTTTATAACATACGAGTGCATATAATATCTATATTGTAAATTTGTAATTTATATTAAAGTACCTATATATATATATATATATTATTATTATTAATGAGTTGAATGAGATATAGAGATGCGAATCCAGCAGAAGAATCAAAAAAGACAACAAACTCAATAAGGGTTTCATCTAAATCTACTGAGTAGTGAGTACTGATTACATGAAGTGGCTCGAACAGTGGAACCACCCTCTTAAATAGCTACTAATCTGAAAAAGGGATGAGACGGCAGGCATGGCAACCGTATACGTATACTGAATCAATGTTTACAAGTTCATGCACGGATAGTCGGCATCGTATTTGGGATTCGAGTGGAAGATAACTGTAGGGGATGATGGTTTGTTTTAGGTGCCGAAATTGAAATTGTAGTTTTACGAAAAGGGTGGATTTTTCAATACGAAAAGCTGAAAAGAAACCACGAACTTTTTTTGGTTGAAAAAATATAAAAAGAAATAACGAAATAAATATTTACCAATGGCTTGAACGTGTTTTTTCTATTATATATACCTAAGCATTCACCGACTTGTTTCTAAATGTATATAAATATTATTACAACTACATGCGGTACTTATTTATTGGTTACGCTATTATGGGCATACACAGTTTTCTATAATTCTATAATTCAGGAATACTAAAATTGGAAAATTGGAAATTGGATTAATACAAAAAAAAATTACATACGTTTTATAATTATTTGTATATCGTTTTATTAACTCGTTTTAATTAATTTAAATAGTATATAAATATAATTTAATTATATCATTGAAAACAAAATTAATAAAAGGTGGCGGTTAGTACAGTGTGAAAAAATATGATTTATTTGAATTTTAAAGATAATGCATATACGATATACCTATCCAATTATAAAATGATTACATATTTTCAACTGCAAGTAATTAAGTTAAATACAGCGTAATTATTATAATAAATATTATAAATATTGTAAAAATAAATAATACCCGTTGTGATTACGTTTGTAACCGGATAATTCCATACAATATAATATTATAATAATACACATTCATTACACAAGTCCCTCTTATATGGATTTTATAAAACAATATACGTACTAATAAATAAATAAAAACCCAAGTCCACAAAAAATTTACTTTATTATTTTAGTATACTAATTAATATGTAATTTACATACTAATAATTATCATGGGATTTGCGTAAATTTACAAGATTTAAGTTAAAATTGCACGGTATCAGACATCAGTTTCAGAATTATATTTTTTTTAAAAAAAAAATACAGAGTTGGTGATAGGCGAAAAAAAAATGTTTCTTCTGTGGGCCTCCTAATCTTTAAAAATATTTTTATTTATTTATTTATTTTTTTTTTTTGCTTTTTACAAAAAATTAGGGGCGATTGTAAATTCAGCCCAAAACAGATAAATTTTATCCCAAAATATTTTCAGTCACAAAAGGGTACTTACATGTAAATTCTACCCGGAAAAATATACAGGTAAAAATGGATACATGTAAATTCCGCCCTGAAAAATATAAATTATATTCAAGGTGAGTGTTATTGCGGTCGGCACGTTGCGGTTTATTAAAATACCTACATGTTCCTATACGGGTAAGATATTACTCAAGACTCAACGGTTTCCATAATAATAATTATAATAATGTTTAATAAGGACTTAAATTTAAATAAATAAACATATATATCAGTCATCACTTCAACAGTAATATTAATAATAATATTTATAATTATAATATTAAAAAAAAAATTCACACATCATTGTAAAACCAAAACATTCTTCACTCCGCTCAGAATATAAAATTATTTAAAATATAAAAAAAAAAAAAACAATAATAATAATCATGGAATTTAATTTAAAAAATATATACTTATCAGTAATTTATAATTATATTAATATTTAAAAATTATTTTAAATGTAAAAACAAAATATACTTGTCTTAAAATATAAAAAATATTATATTTATATGGATTATTTATACTATTAATTTTTATATAGTTTTATAATTGAATTTGTTAAAGTTTTTCTACAAATATGAAAATATGAGGATGCGTATTATTAAAACTATTATTAAAATGGGAATGAAACGAATCACATCTTGGTAGATCTATTTAAATCTGATGTAAGCCCATATAATTGGAGGGAAAACAGCTTCATTGCTAATATAATTTTTTAATAAATATTCTGAAAATTGTGCTAATCTATGATCATTTGGTTTACAATTTTTTAAAAATACTTCAAAATAATCAAAGACAATCCCGGGCTCTAAAAAAACTAAACCGAAATATTTTATTATCCAATTGCTTATAACTGAGCCTTCGATTTTAAATTGTAAGTATAACATTTACACGATGATGCACGTTCGGATGCGGTAAAACCACAGCGTTTTTAATCGGGGCGGAATTTACATGTACCTTTTTTGACCTGCTCGCTTCGGGAGGAATTTACTATGGGCCAAAATTAGCGTGTGATTGGAATAAAATGCTCGACTAGTCCCCAGAATTTTAGAAGTATTATAGTTTTACCGGAAATTGTTTTTCCCGACCTAACTTAAATGTATATAACAACAGTGATGTATTTAAAATAATGAACACGACATAATTTGATGCATCATGCATATACCTAGTATACGAGTATATAAGTATAACTCCATATTTGGACATCATAAATTTATGTTTTTTGTCATATTTCTCGAGTTGAAATTTTTTTCATTTCAAACGCACGACTGCTATAACGTCATTTACATTAATCGGGATTTGTATTTACGCCAATAGGTAGCTTTTAAGCCTTGACGTCGAACGCGCGAAATATCGTATACATAATATATAATATATATATAATATGTTGATTTTGGTAAAATGTTAAAAAGTAACCCCGTTTCGTAAATACGTTTGGCGTATAACCGGATTAGTTGGAAATGGGAAAGCGGCGTGGTTGTATATATACGTATTAAACACGGTTAGGTACCATATGTGTCTGATAAGGTGAGTTCGATAAAACACTCACCCTCTGGCCAACAGATGTTTGCACTTCGCACAGGAGCTTTGATCGGGATTACCGGGACGACAAGCCGTATAATAATAATAATAATAATGGGCAAAAAATATAATTCTATATATATATATATTCTTTTTTTCTTTATTACACGGCAGCGCGTCAAGTGATTTTAACCTTCGTCGCCTCGATCAGCTCAGCCCTCCGCTCGTATACATGCACCGATTTCTATACGAGCATAATAATAATATAATAATAACGCGAGATCAAATCGTTTTAGGGCAGATACCCACTGTACAAAGTATGTTACAAAACATTGCTGGTATGTTGATTTGGTGTTTCATAAATAATATTTCCAATTGATATAAATGCAATATTTTAAAAATGTTTTATATAAATAATGTGTTAAATGTTATCATGTAACATTATATTTATGTTAAAGATTTACTGTAGATGGAATATTGCATATTATCATTGATGCGATATTCCATGATTGTTTCATAAGAAATAATATAATTATTGTGATTTAATGTTACAGAATAACATTGATTGAATGTTTAAATTTATAGAAATTACTATATTGATGCAATATTGTATATTTACACTAAGACGACATAATGTTATTTTCTTTATTATAATTTCACTCATTATTACCTACTAACATTGAAAATTTAACTATCCAATAGTCATTGTATCACATAACTATAAATATAACAATTATTCAGGTTTATTAAAAATAAAAATGTATAATGTATATTAATTAAAACTTCTAGGAAAATATTATTCTAATAATATAGTATCATTTGCTGTATTTGGCATATGTTAACCATAAGAAACTATTAATATTAATGCAGTTTGACGGTTTTTATCTTGAAACTATTGTTACCTATTTGTTATGTACAATAATAATGGAATGACGCTATAATATACCTGCATCTTATTGTGACCATAAAAAAAATAAGAATGTATGGGAAATTTATTATTTATATACTTATTATGAAGTATTTTGGGCCTTTAAAATCGGTCACTTCCGTAAGTGTATTTGTAGATTTAGCGCGATCACCATTTGTACAGACGTACCTTGAATATTTTGAACATATTGAACATTTTGAACATATTGCATATATATCTAGGATATCCCCCCTCAAACCCCCACCGTGAGAACTCCTACAATATTTATTTATGTCCAATATTATTCAGAAATATATACTGTATCAACGGTCAGTGGTGTATACCGTATTTAGGATTTTGTCAAGGATTAAGATATAAGATGTTAGATGATGATATAATAACAATATAAGATGTATTAGAAAATATTAAAATACCCCTAAAGGGGATATAGTTGAATAAAAATAATTATTTATATCAAAAAATATAACTTGAAAAAATGGTCAAGGGGGATTTAACCCACGGAAATAAGCCATTGTCAATAGTCAATGAATAAGAAATAATAGCTTCTAGTATCATTAACTATTATTTAAATATGTCGATTTAAACAATTGTTACCATCTGATAGGTAGGTAGGTAGGTTAAGGCGTAGGTTCCAAAACTAGGTAATTACCACCGATCATGGTTCAAACCGGCGCATCACAACATACTTGAATTTTTCCATTTTTTTTCTAAATTATATGTTTTAATTATATGTTTCTGTAATGTAAATATTGCAACATTGATAAAATATTACAAAACAATGTGTTATTACTGTTTCCTATTATGTTACCAAACACAGGGCATTAGCAGTTGCAGCGATATTATTTTTACCCAAATGCCACTCGCATTGTAACATTACATGTTACAAAGTAATATCGTTTAAACATTTATGTAACAGCATTTTGTACAGTGGGTAACAGTCGAAAATCCTAGTGCACAAGTGTATTATAATATATACATCATATATATTAATATATTATTGTTATTATTATTATATACGAACATTATTTAATACTTGTACGAGGCAAAGTATGCATACGAATAATTATATTATTATATAGAGTGATTGATGAATGTTCGAAAAATAATATGGATCACATCATGAAAACGTATTTAATTACCGTCATTCTTTTGTAACGTATGAAATTTGGATCACTATATTATATTACGACACATTTTTACATTGTCATAATATTATATTTTATATACATTTACTATAGGTAGTAGTAAATATAGTAATACATAAAATGTATTTCATATATTATAATAATATAAATATATCAAAAATTACGAGAGGTAATCAAATCGGCCAAAATAAAAGTTAGGAGATAGAAAATTATTGTTTTGAAAAAAGTAAAAAACTTTAAATATCTGGGAGTAGACATACAGGTAAATAGCTGCAATAATTACCATACGAGGAAATAAAACTGAGAATAAAAGCTGGAAACAGGTATTATTTCGCGCTACAGAAAATCTTTAGGCTCAAGTCATTATCAAAAAAATTAAAAATTAAATTATACGAGTTTAAATAAAATAAAACGCAAATCCATAAAAAAAATTACTTTTATTTAAACAAATACTACGTATACTATATAAGGGAAATGTACACGCCGATAACGGTCAGTTTATGTTTTGCACTGAAGATGATCACATTGTTATCGAAATACGTATTTGCTTAAATAATAGTTTGGGTTTTATTTTATTTAAATAAATTATCCACAAGTACTCAACAATAAATATTATACAAGGTCATCGAAATAAGACGAAAGAAAACTGGCCGTTGTAGTAAAAAGAAAATTCCTGCGACACATTTTTGACCCTAAATAAACTATGGTAAACAGGTGAATATGAAATAAGATCCAATAAAGAAATTAAAGAACTGTGGGGAGAAGAAGACATTAACAAAATTTTAAAGGAAGAAAAATGAGCTGGTTCTATCATTATCATTTCATGATCGAGCGATAATGAAGTATGCGCTTAACTAGAAACCAGAAGGTAAGAAACCACTTGGCAAACCAAAAAAAGGTGAATAGATGAACTCAACCAGAATTTCTGTGCACTTAGAGTTCATAATCTAGAGGAATTGGCATATGATAAAAAGAAATGAAGTACGTTGTGTGGAACAGTGATGAGCCTTAATGGCCTATAAGAAGAAGATAAATATATTAATATAATATTATATAATCTATTATTTTCGTCTATTTATAAGTTATTAAAAATATTTGAAAAATCCGTATACAATAAAGCAATATTAGAATACTATATAGACTATTATAATTTTATAAGGCAAATACGAAATATACAAATCCAAGAAGAATTATTATTACATTAAGGATAAGGATCATAATTTTAAGTATACCTACCTAATTTAATATAGTATAAATGCTGCTGCTTTATAAACGATTGAAATTTATTACAAAAATAAATATTATATAGGTACCTATTTTAATGAAATATATATTTTATTAGAATAAATATCTCATGGATTATTTTTTTAAATTTTTATATACATTACTTTAGTTATATTATATTATACTTAACATTAATTTTAAAATATTGATATCCGTATAAGACTTTAAATCGCTTCCTCGATTACAAAATAATAATAATAATAATAACAATAATAAACACATTTTATGTAAATATACTATATAATATGATCGAACCGGCTAAACTCCTGTCGGTCGGAAGGAAAATAATGCTCGGGACAAGATTTCCCCTAAAATATTTCCGTCGATTGAAATAATATCCTAGAGCTGGATGGATGATATATATATATATATATATATATAATCATATATAATACGCGGCGACAATAATGAAAATGGAAAAATATATATAAATATATGATATGTACGTATGTGTATTTTAATAATCGAAAAAACGGGACATATATTATTATGCCGAACATAAGGGATGACAAGGCGGTTTCCGATGATTATTTGGACGATCGCATTGGTTTTATTTGTGCAATAACTGCGGACAAGCCCTCCTCGCCCGTACATAATATTATATAATATATAGGTATATACCATATTATATTATATATATATACCGCACTATACCGCAGTATACAATGCTAATGAATATTTTACCCGCGGAATCCACCACCCGAACCCCGTATACCACAGTTTGTATTGCATATGTAATGTTATTTATATAATGCACATAATGCGCCCCGTTCGATAAATATTCTTGGGAGATCCCTCGGCGTGCGTGCGTACGTTTTAAATCACGGTCGTAAAAACTGTACACATACATATATTTATTTTATATATACACGCAGGCACGCAATGACTGGAATAACATCGTGCCGCGACGCCTCCGCGAATAATGACCGATAAGCATTATACAAATATTATATACTATACTTACACGCTGCATATACGACCGAGAGGGGGGAAAATGATATATTATCGTTCGGTTTTCAATATTTCTAAAATTTGTATGTGTGTATATACAATATAATATAATATAGGCACCTACGATGAATAATTGAATAGCTAACGAACGTCCACGAAATTTTTATCACTTATTAATAAGTACAAAAATAATCGTCAATATCCACACGAGATACGATGTAAAAAAAAATCAAATTCTTGGACTATTTTAAAATTGTATACTTTTCTACGCGTGTGCGCCCATCGGACGAAAATAATAATTACAAGTGTATTATTATATTATTGACATATTATAATATACGATCATACAATATTATATTCCATATTTTTGACGTATTATAACAATATTACACCGCGATTCTCGCGTTTCCAATTTCGTCTTTATCAATCATCAGCAGCGTAATTATTGTATGGGACAATTGCCACCCCTGTGATTTTACTGAGGGGCATAGTATTATAATTTTATCCCCGTCAATATTAATAATTATTCTGATTAAAATCATATAAGTAATACAATGGGTTAACAAAAAATTATTATATTAATATTTTTTTATGTATAGTAAATTAGTAAATATATGTAGGTACATTACAGTATATACCATACTACAAGTTCATGCAAGGCCGAACAAGTTAATGAATTTTTTTAACAGAGTTAAGTTTTTTAAGTAAAATTTATTGCCCTCTTAATTTTTATCTCAATCATGCCACTATTAATCAATAATCATTATAATATTTTGCAGATAAGTATATATATGCGTATTACGTTGTTATTTTAATTTACGTATAATAGTGCATATGTTACCGGCAGTTTGAATAATATTTAAGCATTATATGCATATAATAATTGCCGATAAAATATACCTGTATAAACTTAGGTATAATATCTATATATATTATATAAGTATTATTAAATTCCAATAATTTGGACAAAGAAATCATATTTATTTAACTATACGCATGTATGAGGTATGACGTATGACTATTATACTAGGTACTATAATACAACATAAATTGTATACTGTATAAGTAAATACCATTATCATTATGGCATTATAATATATTAATAATAATTAACAATTATAAATTGTAATAGATGATAATATATTAAAGTATGAAATAAAACTAACTTAAAAAATCATATACCTATAGTTATATATTATAATAGCATGGTTTAAATTCGCATTTTATAAATATTTTTAATAGTAAACTATTATTTAATTAAATATAATATGGTTATTATTAAAACTATAAGACTATTAATATTTGTTTTTCACGATATATGCGTATACGTAATACATATATAAATGGAACTTAATAAACAAGTCCACATAAATATTATTATTCATATATGCCTTGCGAACTCGGATATTCGTATCTATACATACATATTACATATATGCCTATTATTATATTATTATAATAGAAAAAAAAACGGCACGGTCCCCTCGACTGTCACTCGATGCTGATTATTGTTTTCGCACTATCATTTACGCCCTCTCATATATATTATAATGCTCGTATAAACGAGAACAAATTAATAAAAGCGCTCGTGTTCTTTCCATGCTGGTCCTCGCCAACACACCCTGTTATTAATATTACGCGAACAATTACATTGAGATTTAAAATGTAATTTATTTGAAATAATATTATTGTATAATAAAAAGATATACTAGCTTTATATAAAAGCTATAGTATGTAAGATATAACTGATAATTTAAAAATCTAATCCAATCGAATGTTGATCATAATTATTGAAAATTTATTATATATCATTGTATTTTTATAATATTGTGTAATATAAATAGTATGCAAAATTTTGAACGAAATATGAACATTATTGTTCAATATATAAATATAGAGATATATTTAAAATAAAGAAGAATGAAGATGACGTCTCGGAGTTTAAAAATTAGGTAAACGTAAAAAAATAATTATTAAAATTGTTAACGCTGTTACAAAAACGAAGTTTTATCAGAAAAAAAATGCAACTTACAAGCATTAGTATAATTAAAAAAAAAAATCACAAGAAAATTATTGTAATTATTAAAACGATTTGCATTTATTCAAGAGATAATAATATACATTACGATATGAGTTTCAACGTGAAATGAAAAAAAAATACACAATGTGTTTTTTTTTTATTATTGTATTTTAGTTTTTATACCAAGTGCATTACATATTATTATAGATTACAGCTGGAATACTTTGCAAAATTACGTTGTGAACTGACTAAAATACAATATCGGACACGCGTATTGAATTAAATATATTATAAAGATAATGTTATAACAGGGATTCGACGAAGAATAAATAGTTTATATATTATATATAGTTGACGATAGAAGAAAATATATTAATTACATTTGGAAAAATTGCGAAATGTAGGTACACTTCAGCATGCTTAAAGTAATTGAATATAAGAAGGCGAAACATTTCTTTATTGGTAAAAATATAAAATAAATAGCTATGACACGTTCTTAGAATACCAAGTGTAGGTAATTTGTTTGATAACAAGTACAGTTACGTCTTACGTATAATACGAGTGTTTATCTATATGAAAATAATAATATAAAAAATATTCAAGTATAATATTGTACGCATAGGTGTATATTATAAATTATAAAATTTTGATTACCGATCGTTTTTGGACATGTTATACGATATATCAACTATCGATTGAACGTAAAAATATCACGTTACAAAATTTAACCGTTGTTTTTAGCCTAACCCTAACCTAACTATCCTAGCGTATTTACCATGTGTGATGTGTCCAAAATATGTCCAGAATAGCAGCAAATTGCATATAGCAATCAGAAGAATTTTTTTTACCAAAATTGCGCGGTACTGGTCTCTGCGACCGCGATCAATATAACACGTGGTATATATTTGTATATTATGTAGAGTGAATTCCGTGCGATATAAAAAATAATATTTTAAACTATAACGTTATATTATAATATTCTTGTTTTTCGCTCTTTCTGGATAAAAATTGACAAACCGTTCCCGTTCGGATATACCAGCGAGCATCAAATATAATGAAAAAAAAAAACAAAAATTCATCATACGACCGTTTTGGAAATTAAAAATATAAAAACTAGTATAGTTACTATAGTAGTTATGATTATAAGAATATGTACCGAAATACAATATATCGTATATGGTTCGAATTTAAACGAGTGAAAGAGCGCGAAAAAAAATCAAAATAATCACAAAAGAGTCGCGCGGAGGAGAAAACGCCGCCACCGCGATTGGGACGAGGGGAGGGCGAAAATGTGGAAAAATGCGGGGACAAAGGGTCTGCAGCGTGTGTGATTTCTGTATTAGCGAGCAAGCACACTTCGCCCATTGTCACGAGCCCGTTATCGGCACGTTGATTAAAGAGAAATCGGAGAGAACGTTTCCCTGTAATTTGCTCGACAATCGTTTATTCCCCCGTCGTCGCGACGCGAACGGCATGCAGGACAAAAAAATTTATTATTATCGCGTCCCCGAGACGAAAAAAAAAAATATTTGTTTTGCACTTCTTTCGCTCGGTTTCGGTCGTTTATTATTATTTTTCCCGTTTTATTTCATATTATTGTCGCCGGCCTCAATTCAACGTACGTATATTGTATGTACAATAATAATAATAATAATAATAATAATAATAATAATAATAATAATAATAATAATAATAATAATAATAATAATAATAATAATAATAA
>JAIUCT010000017.1:9350678-9367762 GCA_021307375.1 Tetraneura akinire | reverse complement strand
TTATTATTATTATTATTATTATTATTATTATTATTATTATTATTATTTTTATTATTATTATTATTGTAATGTTACACTGCGTATATTAATACCGTTTTTGTACACAGCACGCATAATAATATGATAGGTATTATATTTAAATACAATAACACAAAATACGACGTAGTGTTTATTTCGTTTTATCATATATTTTTTTCGCCCTATCCCGATAGGGTACGATTTGTGTTTTCGGGGGGAGGAGGGGGATCAACGCGATGACGTCCGGAATAAAATTTCGCGCGCCCTTGTCGAGATTCGACCAAGGGTTCTGCTTTTTGTCTTTTTCACTAACAAAATAATATATAATCTTAAATAATTCTTTAATAGTCGAAAAACAAAATAAAACTATTTTTTTTTTTTTTAATAATAAATGCAAAAAGAAATATTGAATTTTCTATGAGTATAGAAATTAACGGGAGTCCAGTAATGCATAAGTAAATTTTACTTATATATTTTTTAAAAAACTTTTGATAGGTATTAGGTATCTGAAAATTATTATACCGTACATAAATATAGTATACCTATATTATTAAATTTTAACATAATTTTCAGTATAAGTAGTTGCAACTTGCAGATAGCAGATTATTCAAAAATACGTCGTTACAACTTACAAGTGTCGCAAGAATCCAGAGATGATAATAGAAATATATATATTTATATAATATGTATACTTTTTGATTCTACACTTAAATAAAACGTATAATATAATAAAACGCTTTTAGTAAAATACTAAAATCAAACAAATAATATTGTTTTTAAATTTTAGATTCTGAGCGAAGCGAAGAATGTATTGGTTTTACAATGATGTGTGATTATTTTTTGTTTTTTTTTTTTTTTTTTTTTATGTCTGTGTACAAAAATACTACCCGAAATAATGCTCCGATTTTCACGAATAGGGTATGTTTCCGGTAGCAAAGTGGACGTAGTTGGTACTTTACTTAGGTCATTTTTTGAATTTCTCAAAATTGACGCTATGCGGTAGAAAAAACGGCGAAAAAATGACGAAAAAACAGCATTTTTCGCGAAAAATGAAATTTCGACGAATTCGATTTCTATATTTCACGATAACTCAGGCAATTTTTAAGATAGAGACCTGAAATTTTTTTTGGATGTTCACATAGCTACTATATATATGTGGTATAATTTTGGAACCGTTACATTAATTTTTCTCCAAAATATACGACTTTGAATATTTCGTAAAATTCACGTTTTTACGTATATAATGTGTGATAAAATTGTCAATTTTGGGTATTTTAGTCTGAAAATTTTACTGAAGTATACTTACATATTACTTAACATCATACTAAAATATTAGAAAAATCCATTGTCAAAATTTTTTTTTGTAGCCGTTTTAAGTTGATATTTTTAGGAAAACGAAAATTTTAGAATCCATACATATAAATAAAAATTCTGAAAACACTTTTACTACCCGAAATAATGCTTCGATTTTCACGAATAGCGAGTTTCAGATGTAAAAGTGGATGTAGATGGTACTTTATTTAGGTCATTTTTCGAATTTCTCAAAATTGACTATAAGCGGTAGAAAAAACTTCGAAAAAATGACGAAAAAACGGCATTTTTCACGAAAAATGAAATTTTGACGAATTCAATTTCTATATTTCACGATAACTCGGGCAATTTTTAAGTTAGTGACTTGAAAATTTTTTTGGGTGTTCACATAGCTATTATATATATGTGGTAAAATTTGGGAACTGTTTTTTAAATTTTTTTACTAAATATAGGACTTCGAATATTTCGTAAATTTCTCGTTTTAACGTATATAATGTTTGATAAAATTGGTAATTTTTGGTATTAGTGTCTGAAAATTTTACTGAAGTATACTTACATATTACTTAACATCATACTAAAATATTAGAAAAATCCCTAATCTCAATTTTTTTTTATAGCTGTTTTAAATTGATATTTTTAGTTCAAACGAAAATTATAATCTGACTGAACTTCGCTCAGAATCGTTTTTTCGAATGCAATGGTTTATCATTGCATTCAAATTCTAATTAAAATTAAACGCTATGGTTCGCACACCTGTATCCTGTGCGGCAGGAGTATCAGCTCTTTTAAATATTTAATCCTGAAACAAGTACCTATAGTGTTTACGTGTATTCGACGTAATATCTTAACTTATTATTTATACCTAACCTATTGGCACATAATTCAATGACTGCAACTGGACATAATATTATGCCCTTAATCTTAATGTCTCTCCTCATTTTCCGGGAGGAAAAATAAATTTCTAAAATTAAATTTACTCATTTCGAACGAGACTTTAGATAAATTATAATTTATGTTATTATAATACGATATGTAATATGTATTTTACGTATACCTAGGACCTAGATTAGTCTTTGGACTTTTTAGAGTTTAGACAATCGTGTCATTTTGTTGTTCGTGTTCACCCACGTACATTGTTTATAATATTACGCGACGAGCTAAATGTTATTATAACATTGTTTCCTTTATAATATATACGAACGGGCGCGAGGTTAGGCTATAAAATTACAATCGTATTAATTATTTATGTACGATAAGCGACTACGGCACCTGGTGCGCACTTAGCACAATTGAATTTCGCCTATATACATTGTAAAAAAAAACACACACACACACACAAAAGCTTCAACGTATTGCTATTGCGCAAATAGAATTTGTCGTGAAACAATTTTATGTTTATAGCGACTATGTTGCAGGTAGGGTATACACGTTTTTATCTGATCTCGCATAATCGATTTTGAACACCATTTATAAAAAAAAAAAAAAAAATATTTTTTTACCGTACACTGAGATAAAACATAGCATAAAGTAAATTATATATTATACAATATAAACAGATTATTTTTTTTTTTTTTGAATTTAAACTCGAAGACTTTTTTCATCGTATTCTTATAATAGGTGACCGTACTACCGTGTACGATAATATGTGCAGGCGAATAGGCGATTATATTATTATATTATAGGCGTTTAGTAATCACTAATCAACAATCCAATTGGTCAAATATAAGAACTTAAATAGACAGTCGACGAGAAAGTATAATAAAATATAATGTGTTTGATTATATAAGTACCTATCTAATAATATTATAACATAATATAATATTATATATTAGCTATCCAAAATCCAACACAATATTATAAATTTATAACACTATCAGTTCAACATAAGACGTTTTTATTTTAAATATATGAGAGATGAGACACTATACGCGTTTCTCGCATCAAACAATATATTGTTTTAGTACCTATACCTATATTTTATGCTCGTATATTAATATATTATAATATAAAACTAAAGACGACGTTAATTGAATTTTCAACACATTTCAAAATTATAATCATGGGTAGATAATCTTAATATTATTGTTTTTAAGCTTTTACCTTAGGGGTTCACCGCGCAATGTTTTCTTTTAGTTTGTTATAATCTGAAAATTTGTATTTTTCACTTTTCTTTCTTCTACTTTTCACTATTTAATGTAGGTACCTATACGGCCATACATACATAATACAATATACTATTATTTAGGTACTTTAATATTTTTGTCTATAATATTTACCTTTACCTATGGGTAGTAGGTAGGTACCTATTTATATAAGTATATTTATGTTTAAAATTGCCGTCAGCCGTTGAAATAAAATCAAATAAAAAATAAATTAAAATAACAAAACACATAATTTTTGTTAATGGTAAATTTAATGGCTATTAACACGAAATAAAATCAACAGTACCTATGTCACCATTTAATCCATATCATAGGCTTTTTCATATGCGTATGAGAACTATGTTTTTGCGAAATTTGAAACCACGGTAACTGTGCAACGGAACCAGGTCGAAAGTCAAAGACTACAATTTTAATTGATTGTTCGAAAGGGGAAACAGTATCAGTTTGCTAGAAAACAATAGGTATAGTACAATACATTTTTTATACTAAAACCCGGTGACGGGTAATTATTCAACTATATTTTATATACCTATACCTATATAATAAATTATTATAATTTTTACTTTAGAAATATTGTAATATTATATATATATTAGGTAAATATTAATTCTATTTATTATTTTATTTTTTTTTGCGTGCCTACCTTCTGTGTAAGTTGCAACTTGTAACTTGTAGTCATGGTTGTTAATGTAACCGTGGTTGTAGTAATAACGATCATTAGTGTTGCGAGTAATTGAAACATTCTACTCCCATATAGAATTAGTAACCTACCTATTGAATTATTATGGACTAAACATTACCTAATTTTGTTACTTGACATCTAAATATCTAAGTTCTACAAATACTAGACAATATTTCGCATATTAAAAATAATTAAATTTCTATTTTGTAAAAAGTAATCAATTTAATGATTTATTTACCTAAGTTTTCTACGATGTGAATTTTTTATTTTAATCACCAATTTACGCAGTAACAATTTTAAATTAAATGTTATGTATTATAAAAATCTTAAGTACCTACATACATTAATTTAAATATATTTTTAATCTAAAAATAAAATTTCTGTTTTCTAGAAAATTTATTAACAATTTAAAATGATTTTACAAAATCACAATTGGAAATTTTTTAATATATTTTGTAATTTATTCTGGTTTATTAGTCTAGTCTCTAGTGCCAAAGACATAATGTACTCCAGTTTCCAACGCCCTTACTAACCCAAGTCACATTACACTGATACAATTACTTCTAATAAAACAATTATCTAAATATTTGTTATTTAATTAGGTACCTATTTAAATTTATCATGTTAATAACTGAAATCCAAAAGATACACCTTGTGTGAATAAAATGTTTGTGTTAATAACATTTTTTAAATTTTATAATATAGTTTTTATAGGTAATTAATTTGCCACTTTAAAAATTCATAATTTTGAAATTATAATTAGGTCTACTAAAGAAGTGATTTAGATAAATTAGAATTAATTAAATAATGAAATATGTACATATGGGAGAAAGTTAACTTATAATAATAAACATGAGCTTAACTAAAAGTTAATTATCTAAAACAAAAAAGTCTAAAAAATCTAAAATAAAGTTGACAATCAGTAAAAAATATATTTATACAAATATAAGGTAAAAGTCATGCTCGTTTAATTTTTAGTTTATACTCGTATATTAAAAATACATTTTATTAATATCAATTATTAATAAATTATAATTAATATAACAGCATGTATTAATTAGACTTGTTATATATTCCAAATGATAAGATATTAGATAATGTAAAAATGATATACTAATATATATAAATATATTTTAATTCCAATGAAAAATTTTATTTTTCATATCTTATATAGATATACGTAATTTACTTAATTTATTAAACAAAAGAAAAGTATATACAAATTATATAGGTTTTATTGGAAAATTATTTCCACGAAAAAAAAAGTTTTCTTTTGTGCCTAAGGATTCTTTATTATTATTATAGCAAATACTAATTTAATAAATACAACTATTTCAACCATTTTACCATTTTATTTATCTAAAATATGTCTACAAATTAATAACATACTATATAATATTTAAAATACCAATAAACAAATAAAATAAAAATAATATAATAATTCAACAATAAATTTAATTTAGGAATTACTTGATCTACAATAACGATCAATTAGTATTATTTTAAACATAATGAATAAATACTGGAGAAATTCTAATTCACAATAAGTTTATCACAAAGTAAACAGACTAGTATGTTAATTACACTTGTTGGTATACCCATAAATAAACTTAAGATTATAAATTTTATTTAATTATATTTTTATTTCATAAATGTATACAACTACCATAAAAACCCATTATTTAATCAGTTGAATAATTTTAATATTATGATTTTGAGGAGATTTTTGAAACTCTTCAAGTAGCTGTAAAACACACAAAATTAAAATCACATTATAATGAAATATAATATAATATAGATTATTATTGAAAAAACATACATCAAAACATATTTCTGATTCCACTAGTGTTCTATTGTGTGTATTATTTGAACAACATGCCAAAAGTGTAGGATACAGTATTGAAGTTAATACAGGATTGCTGAAATACTGAAAGGGTAACGTACATAGTAATTGAAGCACTGTTGGAGATTGTCCAGATTGTAACATTGACTACAAATTTATTTAAATTACATTTTTTTATAATATCTTAATTTATTTTAAATTTAAATTACTTGATGTTGAGAACTATTTAAAGTGAAAAATCCAACAGAAACGATGACCTCATTTAAAATATCTCTATTTTCTGGTTTTTCAGAACAATACCATAACAAATATCTAGCTATATGCCTGAATTGAACAGATAAACTTTCAGCTCCTAGCACTTCCTAAAACATAAAATTTAGATTAACCATTAAATGAAATTAAGATGATATAAATTATAATTCAAAAAATGTTTTATTATTTTTTACTTGGAATGTTTCAGGGTTCATTTTTGCAATTGACGTCAACATACGAAATACAGCTTTGGTAACTTTTAAAGTGACAGGAGATAAATCTGTTGGTCCTAGTCCATTGGTACTACAGTCATTATGTAACAATATACTGTATAATACTGGCATTACACCTAATAGTTCAGTATTTTTAAGTATTTCGACAAACTTTCTAACTGAAGAAGTACCAATACTAAAATTATATTATACAATAAATTACAATAAAATAAATCAAATTTATTTAAAATTAAATTGTCTTACTTGACTTCTGATAGACTACCAATAAAAAATAAGCAATGAATAATTAAATCAGTAACATGCCCATTACTTTCAGGATAACTATCTCGTACTAATGTAAAAAATTGAATAATCTTATCTAGTATGCCAATATAACAAATATAACTGTAAATACAAAATAAAAAGTTAATATATAATAAACAAAATATAAATTGATTTTATTTATGAGTAATTTACCTAATTAAATCATGTATGTGTTCATTATCATCTTGATCAATAATTTTCAATGATAAGAAAACAGTCGTGACCAATTCTAATAACTGTCCACTAATTGCACAATCTGTTTGAGCTTTAATTTTAAAATTGCTTTCAACAGTATCCGGTATAATTTTCTAAATAACATAAAATAATTTTAGAAATTACTTAAAAATTTAAATAAAATACAAAATAATAAATATTATTTAATTACATTTAATTCAGCAGTAAGTAAATCTAAAATGGAAAATATTATTTCTGAAAATATTATATTCTTGGAGTTAGCTTCACTATGATTACATAATTTTAAAAATAATTTATTTGCCTTCATTACACATCTACAAACAAAAAATTAAATATATCTTTAACATTACGAGGCATAGTTAAGTATTCAACGGTTTCATTAATATCTACAGTAATTAATAAACAGTTATCTGATAATTAATAATTTTTAAAAATAATATTTTGAATGAATTATTTTAATTTTAATACTTGATAAGGAATTCTGAAGAATTAGTTCCTTTATCTTCATTTAATCCCAATACTAATATTTTATTTAAAATTGTTAAACCATTACTTCTTGAAACTAATGATTGAAAATCTTTAACCTAAAATAACAAAAACAATATTTTATATATTATTTACATTTTGTTTGTATAATAAAACAATCTCACATGTCTCAGAGTATAAATATTATTTCTTAAATTACACATAAATACAATTAAATATTAATGTACAATTAGTAATTAGAACAAATTACTAATTATTTTAAATATAAAACTATAAAAGGCAATGTATAAAAACTTGTCCCTTTTTATAGATAGCATATTTACAGAAAAGTATATACTATATTAATATAAAAAATATCCATAAGTATATTTTTATGATGAGATTCGACAGTTTACCCTCAATTTTATGTATCATCACTATGAAAACAAATAGTTATATTAAAAATAATTTATGCATACTGGTATTTCATTGGAACGTTTTTCCAAAAATAACAATTTTGTTTCCAAATTTTTCATTGCATTTTTAGACCACTGTTCATTTTTTAATTCACTCAAATGTTTATCAATAGCGTTAACACAAATTTCAATAGTTGTTCTATCTGAAGATGTATCTAATTTTAATGAGTTATCTTCAAATTTCTTACTCCTAAAATAATTACAAATATAATTAATTCATTAAAATAATAAAATAAATAAAAATTAATGATTACCTGGTTAAAATTTTATGACGTAGCTTCAAACATCGTTTTCGATTATTCTTAATTTTTAATTTAATATCAGTTTTTTCATCAGTATTATCTGTATCTAATGAAATACTATCATACGATTTAATTCTTTTTAATTTTTTCTTCTTAATGTCTTGACTAAACTTATCTATTATAGTATAATGTTCCACTTTTGTTTGTTTTTTTATTTTCTTTATGCGCTCTTTGTGGGTTTTTGTACGTAGATGATGATGCAAAGCTAATACAGTTTCAAACTAAAAATTGTACAGAAAATTGAATTTTTATGTTTTGTGTTTAAGTTGAAAATAAATTAAATTAATAAAATAAATATAACATTGATACATTAAAATTATAATTATTATTATTAAACATTGAATTATCAAAACAAAATAACATATGAATAATGAATTAAAGATACAAAAATACATACCAAAATTTCACAAGAAGGACAATATCTTTCCATATCAATGTCATTTCTCTGATCACCTAAGTCAAGAGCTCGTTGCCTTATATGTTCAATGTTTTGTTCATGCCGTTTAGCTGATTCCTTCTGTTTTTGTTGAATTTTCTTCTGAAGTTCTTCAGCACTAGCCAATTGTGCTGCATACAATGCTGTCAATCTGTTTTCTCTTTCCTTGGCTTTTTCTCTAGCTAGTTCAAGTCTTTCTTTTTCTTTTTCTTGTTGTTCTCTGCCAATCCGTTCTTCTTTTATCCTTCTTCGTTCTAATATTTGTTCAATACGTTCTTGACGTTCAGCTTCTAATGCTTTTAAACGTTCTTCAACAGCAGCCTCTTTAGCTGCTTTTCGTACTTGGTTACGTTTACGCTCTTCTAATATTGTCTGTAATCTATCTTCTTGTTCCTGCCAAAGAGTTAGAATATCATGCCTTCGATTTTGGGCTTCCAACTCATTAATAAAAGCTATTTCACGGAGTTTTTCTTCTTCATCATGTGCTTTTCTTTGAATTTGCTGTAAATGTAATTTACGATTTTCCTCAGCACGTTTAAGTTTTTTATCTATATTAATACGCTTTTCATCAATTAATTGGCTTTGCAACATTTTTCTCTCTCCAACCTAAAATCAAAATCAAGTTTATAAAATTATTTGTTTTTTAATAAGATTATAATATTACCTTTTTGAGAAGTTCACGCACTTTAGTCGATTTATCTTGCAATAACTGTTGACGTTTTTGATGCGCTTTTGCTTGTCTTGCATTATAGGTTTGTTTAATAGATTCTGTTGACCTGCACATATCCCATGAAGGCATTGCAATGGAATCAATGGCACTTTCATTGCCATATTCAATCAATGCTTTTATTTCATTAATTGTGTACATGCGTTCTGTTAATATTATATTGTCTAAAAGGTCTGAATAACGATCAGATTGTGTCATATCATCACTACAGCTACTCTCAGCATTTTCTAATTCTCGTATTTCTCTTGCTAACATCATTTCTTCATCAAAAAATTGCCTATTGCGTAATAATTCTTCATCACACATACGACGTTCTTCAATTTCATTTTTTAACATCTCTTTCCTCATTTGATCAATTACTTTATTTTTAGGAATAGGGGGCTTATCTGGCTTACGTTTTTTTTTGGGAAACTCCACAGCATTGGATATAATTGGACGATCATTTTTATCAGGTAAAATATTTTTATTTTGTGATTTTTCTGGACTAGACGCTACGTTTAAAGCTAATGTAGGCATGGAACTGGCAGAAGATGGTACTTGAAAACGTTTTTTAATATCAAAAGAAGATTTTAGTTTTATATTACTAGAACTTTGTGTTAATGGATTACGACGAGATCTAATAACTGTTTCCCAACCATCATTTCCTTTCATAATACCACGTTTAGATATTTTAGGCAACTTTATATCAATTGATGTTTTAGAACGAATCAATTTATCAGGTTTATCTGTTACTTTATTAACTACAGTTACTGATTCTAAAGATTTTCTTTTAGATTTCTGATTGATTTTATAATTGTCATTGTTTATATGATTAACACCACTTGCTTTTGAACTATTTAAATTTTGTAATTTTTTAGAATCTTCTTTATTAGAAATGATTTTTTTCCCTTCTGTTTTTTGGTCATTAATTTTTGTAATTTCATTATATTTTTTATTTGTGATTGTAGCTGATTTTATTAAACGAGGAGTTGATGAAGACTTTTTTAATGTATCTATTTTGTTGTTTTCTTCTTTTGATTTTAACACTTTCATGGGTTTAGGAACAAGAACCGGAATTTTTTTCCTTTGGCTGCAATCTGGAATTAAAGGCTTAACAACTGGTTTTGTTATAGGTTTAAATACTTTTTTAGATGTATTTAAATCTGTATCTTTAATTGTTATATCAAAGTCAGTTTGACAACATTGATTAATATATAACTTTTCTGTTGATGTATTCTCATTAATTATTTCTCCATTTTCCACTTGAGTAGAATTAACTATATCTTTATCATTGGTTACTGATTCGGATAGAAATTTCAACTTTTTTCGAGTTAATCCTGGTGAAATACTAGGTGGCTTTTGAAGCATCTAAATAATGTATAAAAGTTTAATAAAATATAAAATTAAAAATAATAATTATGTAAACTAACCTTCCTAGGAGAAGCACCTCGAATTTCCCATGCAAGAAAATTTGGCCTTTGAGGTGGATCTGTATGTTCATATTCCCACTTTAGTCGAAACCATTCAACCAAACTATGAAAATCATGTATATAATTCTGTAAAACCATAATGGCTTCCTAAAAGAAATAATAATTATTTATAAATATGAATAATAATGTTAATACAAAATTTATATTATAAGTAAACTAAATTTATATGCATTAAGATGTGTTAAATATATGCAAATATGCATATTAAATCACTAGGTAATATTATAAAACAAAAATAATACCTTCATATTTATATATTTTATAAAATCCATTCAACATTTCAACAAACATTGTTTTAATAATATGTATTATCACATCAAAATTTTGAAAAATAAAATAATTCAAAATATGACACTTACTTAATATTATATTGTACTTATATTAATATTTAATAATGAAATACGTACAATTTTTTTTTTTTTTTTTAAGTAAATAATAATTTACTGTAATGTATATTTTAAAATATTTGAAAAAAAACCCAAATCACAAAATTGATGCTTAATAGTATACATAATATATACATGTTTGTTACAACAATGTTATCATTCTCAACGCATATCAAGCACTGACAACATTATTGTTGAAATACGTATATGACTATTAAGTATCAATTTCGTGATTTGAGGTTTTAATAAAATATTATGAAAATAATGAAGTGCTGTATTTTATTGTAAATGTATATTTGAAGCAGATAAGATTATAAATAATACTAGAATTAAAAATTTAGTCTAGCATTTAAAATGCTAAAAAAAAAAAAAAAAAAAATTAAACTAAATTACTCTTAATGTTAAACATAAATTTTTTTTTTCAAAAATACATAAAATATACCTACACATTAGTGGTTATAATAAGTGAGTAAAAAGATTATATAAAATTGTATAGTTCACTTATCAAATAGTAGTACACATACCTACCTTGCTACTCATTTCAATTATAAATATGTAAATAAAGATTAAATGGAATATTCAAATTTTTTAATTATTTATCAAGATAGCATAAGATTTAAAAATTGTATGCACTAATGATAAAATATGCCTAAATCAGAAAATTTAGACCCACAAAATAAAATTTGGTCAACAAAAGTAGTCAATATCAAATTTTAATGTTTCAAATTCTCATTATAATAGATACATTTAGTATTAAATAATGTATATTATTCTGGTATTTAATTATAAGATAATTACTAACTTTGCATTCGTAAACATTTTCATCGGATTCGCATATTTGATATATTTCATCAATGTTGCGACGTAAGTTATCAAACAAAAATGCCCATGACCGATTACGCAATTCTATTAAAGAGAAAAAAAACAATTTGATGTAAATAGAAATATAATGTATGTAACTGTCTGTTTTAAATTTACCAGATCGTTTGTCTCTTCCAGCAGAAGCTGATCGTATACGTAAACCAATCCTTTGACGATTTGGCCACATTCTCATTCTGTTTCCAATAGAACTGTGCATACTGACATCCATTGTATGTTTAGCCAATAAATTACAGATTATTCTTCAATCGTAAAATTATAACTAATTAGGAACAGAATGTCTGCTGTGGGTTTGATTGGCAAGTCAAAGCGTCATGATAAAATCGTTTTTCTCTGTAAAATAAAATCGAATGAATAATATCATTGTTATATAACAATTTTTGCACAATGTACATTAAACGTTACAATATTTCGCGTTATTGACACTCGGTTAGAGTAACTTCTGGCTTCTCAATCTTAGGACAATGGAAAATCCTAAAGTATTCGATAATTTATTATTCAAAGTCGTTGTACCTTGTACGGTGTAATGATTTTTATTGTCGTACCTTATCAAACTTAACGCGCGCTACACACTGATAAGGTTAACGATCAGGCGCGGACAAGGTGGTTACTGCTTTACTACTAGTATAATAACTTTATAGTTACTGTAAAAATACTCGCTTCGAAGTTCGAACAATGACTTTAAACGTTTATTAATAAACTATGACGGTTCGACGTCGCGTAGAAAGGCGAAAATAATAAAATATTACTCATTGTAAATATTATTTTTATTGAATTTTATTCCTAATTGTTATTAAATAATAAATATTATTATTATTATTATTATTATTATTATTATTATTATTATATACGAGAACGACGCTACAAACACAGTAATTAACCGATGATCGGTAATTTCGTGGTTACCTACTTGGTATTTTGAGCAAACTGTAAAATATTCCAATATTACAGGTATCCAGTCCGCCGATGGTGAATAATACAACGTAACTAATGATTAAAAAATATAATGTTTACCGTTTATTTATTTACTTTTTTTTTTTTATGCGTAGGCAAAAATGCGTCTTTCATTTTTCTACGTACCCACCTAACGCTATTTTCGGCTAGATAGGTATTATAAATTACACGTAGGTTAGGTATATTGGAACCCTACCTCCTGGACTTCGCGTAAAATCTGCGCAAGGACGTCGTAGCGGCGCGCGAGGTGAAATCGCCCGTCTATTCGATGAATAAATGAGTATAATAATAATATGAAAATAGTAATTATTATTTTCAGTATTTTTCCCCAATAGTAATTGCACAAAAACATAATATAAAAATATTATTACGTTTATAAATAATTTATAATAAGGATAATGCAAGGATTATTAATTATTATTAATACATAATATTAATTATGGTCGGCTATTTGACGCGATGCTTCGCGAGTCGCGATGACAGACAATGAATAAAGATTAAAGAATAAACGATACAGCGATGGTTTTTATTTATTATTTTTCCGTGTATTTCCAAGAATTTCCAAGAAAAACAATGGACAAAATAATAAATATATTAAAATTTTATCACAATAACACGGAACGACTAGGTCAGCGTGTTTTGGCGTTACAAAATAATTCTATTGCGGTATTTATTTTATTTACTTATTTCATTTAATAATAATACGCCTACGCGGTGGGAGCGTTTTTAATTTAAAGGTGCGACTTGAAAAAAAAAATAGATAGGTACGCATTAATATTATCATAAACACGTAATATGTCATAAATTTATGAAGACCAACAGAAATCTGTTTATTATAGGTACCTACACGGAATATTATAAAGAAATCCAGCGAGTAATAAAATACACGAATTTAGTATGACCCGCGGAGATATATTTGAAATATTTAAATGAGACGATGATTGTTTGCCGAATGAAATTAAAAAGTCTGACACGATCACAGTCAATATAAATAATACTAAATAAAATATTGAATAATAAGGTAAGTAGGTAACAGAAAATATTACCGTATAAATTTATTGTTAATGTCTGGTTTAGCGTTTAGGTACTTCGATTTAAGGTTTAAAGTACTTTTAGGTACAAACTACAAGGTACCTCTACTTACCTTACCACTAATGTTATGTCTTGCGTGTTATATAATATGTCTTGTGTAGTTTTGTCTAAGAATTATTAATAAATTATTGTATTTTAAATTTTAATTTGGTACGTTATTATAAATTACATAACTACATAAGTATTCATGAGAAATTAAATATTTATGTATTATGTTACACGATACAATGGCAATATTCTTTCGTGAAGAGCTTTACTTTAAATTAAATCATATACGAGTACATTATTGTTATTTGTAGTGTTTTTACTATATATAGCTTCATATCATAAAATAATGGGTATTATTTTAATATTTTACATGTATGAACTATATAGACATATTATTATACATTTATATACCTATTTATAAGTCTTAATTTTAATATATTGAAAATTTTAAACATTAGATAAATTTTAGTACATTATAACTTATGAGAATTAAGTAATAGGTAGGTAACTAAAACAAATCTTCATCACGAAATCAATTTTTATTTAAATTTTTGTCATTTTAAATAATATACCTATCACAGATTATATATTATGTTTAATCTTATCATAACACTACTTATATTTATATTTTTATAATAATTATTGTATTACTAATAATTTTAAAATATT
Source organism: Tetraneura akinire (assembly GCA_021307375.1). Taxonomy (NCBI): domain Eukaryota; kingdom Metazoa; phylum Arthropoda; class Insecta; order Hemiptera; family Aphididae; genus Tetraneura; species Tetraneura akinire. The sequence continues at coordinate 9,352,920 of JAIUCT010000017.1, read as the reverse complement.
TTTTTATTTTTAATTAAATATATAAAATATATTATATATATATAATTTATATATACCGTGTGTCCACGAAAGCAGGGAACACTTTATAATATTTCACTTATTATCTATTTTCACTTTTTCATATTTTTTCTTTTTAATTCGGTTTGCGCGGAATAAAACTAGACTACTGGAGACTGGACCATAAATTATTTTGGCTTACAATAATTTAAATTTAAACTCATGATTCTGCGCATGTTGTATGCACAATACAACTTATGTTTTTTTTTTTTTAAATGGAAACCTATAATTTTTTATATCATATTCGAATTCCTTGAATTTTTTCAAACGATTTTGATACATCCAACGTATGTTCTAAATCCAATATTGACCAAATGAGAGCTATTTTAAATTACAAATATAAAATTATTTTTTTGCAATCAATTATATAATGTTATTACTTTTCTTTATAATTTCGTAAATAATGGAAATAATTATGTGAAATTTTCACCGAGTATGTATTTTATGCTTACCATAAAACGTAAATAAACATTGAGCAATTAAATATTAATTAATATAGTAATTTAAAACTATAAGTCAACGTACGAGTATAATACATTATAAGTGAATGTTATAGTAAATTAGTAAGTTCAATGACATTAAATTTATTACATACAAAAAACCTTAAAGACAATTTAATCATTCAATTATTATTCTTTAAATTGTTCAAATACCTAATGTCCTAATGGCTAACCTAATGGAAAATAGATAATAATAATAACATTAAATTTTATGAATTTAATCACATTTATTTGGAGTAGACATTGAACTATATATGAATATATGATATCATATAGGTATAGTTCAATGGGAGTAGATACCAAAACAAGAAACATAAGAAACATGATAACATTAAACCAGGCCAAATTTATATGAAAAAAAAAAATCACAATTTCACACAATAGGTATTTTAGTATTATAGAATAAGTAGAATATAGATTTTCAATAAAAGTTAGGCAAAATATTTGGATTTAGAATTTTAGGTATATATTTAACGAACAATATTAATAGAATAATAGGTAGGTATATTACAATATTATATTTGTATTAATTATGAGCAGGCAGTCATCAATGGCCCCTAAAATGACACGAAACTTCTCATTTTCTCAGTGGCGTAATATTAGGTTAAACATTAATTTTGGTGTAACTTTTACCTCTGCTAATGTCTACTGGTATTTATATTAATTATATAGGTATTTTGTACTCTAATTAATAAATAAACTTAATAACTTCTCTTATATAGGTTTATTAGTAAAGTAATTTTTTTTTTTTTTTTTTTTTTTTTGTGTGTGGATTATTAGGTATCATTAATTATAATATCATTAAGAAGAAAATCACGTTTAAACAGTACTTTTTCTGCTCCACCTTTTTATTATTTATTGTCCGAATTGATAGATATACTTGAGTTTTTATCAACTTAAAAAGGTATAGTGAATAATAATAAGTTGTTATTACAACATTGATACATTTAGTTAAATAGAATAACACTATTTGTAAAAAATTTGAATTAAAATTAACAGTTTGATAAGGTAAATTACTTAAACTACTAAAGGCCACACCATCGCCGTAATAATAGACATATACATATTATGTTATTTGTAATTATAATTACAAAGCAAATACTTTAAAAGCACTTAAAAAGACCGAAAAAATAAATATCTTTATTATTTTTTTTTTTTTTTTTTAGGCAAATTCAGAATTATTACTAGTTATTGATTTGCATTTATTTATGACGTTAAACAAATTTAGACGTGTAAATTGGTAACTGAGCAAGAGCGTAACTCAGAATAAGTTGATGGCACTGGTTGACGTTGTGCAGACTGGAGACCGAAAAAATAAATATCTTTATTTTTTTTTTTATTATTATTTTTTTTTTCTTTATTATTAAAATTTTAATACCGAAGACCGTACCAGGACATCGACGTTAGCGGCGGCATTCGACGAAGACAATAACGAAGACAGCGAAAGCATTCGACTAGAGCCATGCCGACGATGGTGTCGGTATCTGAATAGGTCAGTGCCGTAGCCAGGGGGGGGCTTTCGGGCTTAAGCCCCCCCCCCCGAAATGTCAGATGACAATAATTTCCATAGATTGTACATAATTTCCATAGAATGTACATAATTTCCATAGAATGTACATAATTTCCATATGATGTATATAATTTCCATAGAATGTACATAATTTCCATAGATTGTACATAATTTC
>JAIUCT010000017.1:9297445-9324356 GCA_021307375.1 Tetraneura akinire | reverse complement strand
TAACCAATTAGTATGGTCTGGTGAAAGCACAAATGACACTTCAATGTATTAATGTACAGGTATATTATTACCTACTAAACATTCTTATTAGAAAATTTAATATGATTAATTTTTGACATAGAATTGTTTGTGGACGATGATTTGTTTGATATATTTTAGAATACTTTACTTCACATAATTCGTTCAATATTTTCTAGAATATGTTTCTTCACGAACTGGTTAACTATATAGTAAAATAAATTTCATAATACAAAAATGTACTGTCCATTTCATGAATTATTTTATTATTTTACGAAGTGGAAAAAAGACGGTTTCATTTCATGAAGTGGTCAACTTTTCAAGGCTCGCCGAGACGGACCCTAGAAGGCCAAAATGCCAGCCGTACGCTACTACGCTATGTCTTAATTGAATCCTGGCAATGCGGTGCGTCTATTGCGATTACCAAACGCACCGCAAAAGTTTGCGGGTAATTTTTGATGTGGCAAAATTAAATACGGTTTACCCGTCACGGGAAACGAAAAATAATTGATATGTACTCGTAGAACTGTAGATATAATATTTATATTAGCAATCACAAGTCAGTCAACACAGTTGTAACTTGTAAAATGTAAAGATGCCTTTAGCGGCTTTAGCTAATCCACAGCGAAAATTAATATATTATTATCTGAAAATAAAAACTTATCCTACCTATCTTTTAATTGTTTATGGAATTTATTCCATGATATTTGTCTTTTCTGCAATTCACTTATTTCGCACGACCGGAGAATATTTTCTCCTCGCAACTCATTCAGATATATTATCAATTTATCATTGATAAATAACTGTAGAACGTGGGCGTCCGTAGATTAAATTTTAAAATGTATAATATAATATAGGTACCTTAATATGATAACAGTCCTTGAATCGTGTATAACAAATCATCAATACAATGACAATTGGATCCCAATTTATATATTTTATAAATTTCAATTTATTAAAATTAAAAGTTCATTTTTTTTTTCTAAGGAGGACTCATTAATTTATAATTATAGATTAAATTATGTACATACTGGAAAGGCACGTAACTAATATTACATAAATAAGATGGTCAAACAGTGGTCAACATTATATCATTGTAACATGTTATGTCTTTTATGTTTACATAAAAAAGATAACATAATAGTTATATATTTTATTAAATTAAGATTTACCTGATAATTTGGTTTTAAACAATAAATTAAAAGATGGCCAAAGAAATAAGTAGAGTAACCATACTACTCCTTAGCTACAATAAGACAACATGTCAGACTGGACATTTCTATAAATAAGAATAGACTAAAAAACACAATATTTATTTAATTAATAAATGTAATTACATTAAAAAATAATATTTATATTTGATGAAAATAATAAAAAAGTACATTTAATATTTATCTTAAAAAAAGTAATTATAGATAGTAAAATAAATTGTCTTAATTATGTAACATTTAAAAATCAATACAATTAACTATTAATATAAAAATAAAAATTTAATTTTTTTTGCTCATGAATAAACTAAATAATTTATTTGGTGTGTTGCTGGCTCGTCTTTTGTTGCCATTTGTTTCTTTTGGTTCTTTCAAAGGAATTTTTGCATTTCCCTGAAATGAACAGGTAATTAAACCAAAAATTATATATATTATTATGACATAAAAAATAGTAGTGATAAAGAATTTTTTTTTTTTATATCAAAGATTTTAAATTGGTTTATATTATAAATATTGTTCTTTCAATTTAAGTATTATTAAAAATATCTATATTATTTTTCCTATTATATATATTTTTATATATGTATGTATACATATGTATACAATATAATTAACATTTTATATTAATACCTATATATATGATAAAACAAATACATTCTTTACTTATTATTTAAAATAATAATATTTATCATTACTCATTATAGAAAAATAAAATAAGTATTAAATGTCAAAAAAGTTTAAAAGAAGGGATACCATTTTTGAGATTGCTTATGAGAATGCTTGTAATAAAGTTTTTAGATTCTTATTTTATTAAGTTCTATAACGCTATAAGTTCTGAATTCTATTTATCAGTCAAACTATAGATAGTAATAACTAGTGTATGCTTAAGATCATATTTACAATTTTAATTATTTATTTACAATTTTTAGTTTGTTTACTGGAAAGTAGGAGTGAATAATATTATATTCCGGTTAAACCAACATTTAAATTATGAAACAGTTGTTTAATAATGATTGTAATTGCATAAAAAAGTATGAACATTTTGTAATTCATATTATGCATCTTTACACAAGCAATCTGCTTGGGTGTTTTATTATAAAGTAATATTGATTTGATAACGTAAATAAATTATGAAATTAGAATATCTATAAGTAATTATAACTATTAATTTATAATTATAGGTTTTTATTGAATTTTGTAAAATCAGTAAATAAATAAGAAACAAATAAGTTGAATGATAAATATTTCTATTGGAAAACTTTTCTCTGAAATTTACTTTATTATTATTATTAAATCAACAATGATAAAAAATTAATTTATAATATTTATAATTACTAATTTACTAAAAAAGAATTAAAAATTACCGATAAAGAAGCTCTACCTCCATTTTTACTTGGAGTTGGAGGTCCTGGTTTTTTATAAGATGTCTGAAAACAAAATAAAAATTTTATTTTTGAAGAAATTATATTAAATTTTAATAAATACCTGATTTCTATCTTTCTTTTTACGTTCATTTGGAATGAGATTTTCACTTTCACAATCACTATAATTAGCTGTCTGAAATAAATTTAACATATTATATAATTTTAATTATTTAGTATTTCAAATTAATAGAAAAAAATACCTTAATGCATTCTTCTGTAATTAATGAGGTATTTGGCAAGAAATTGGTTTCAACAGCATAACAACTTCTTAAATGTGGTGGGCAAAGTGAATTACGTGCTTGTAGTTCTGACAATCTTTCATTAAAATTTTTATCATTATCATGCAGTCTTACTTTTCCTTGTTTCAAATCTGCAAGACACGAATGATTGAACATTTCACCGTCTTCATCTTCAACTTTTGGAAATATTTTACCTTATAAAATATAAATAGTTTTATAAACTACACTATAAGAAAATTTAAGTTAACTTAAATAGTTTTACCCTATTTTCAAACAAGTAATTTTTTTTATAAAATTCTAAATTTTCCATTTGACATTAGTATTATAAATTATAATATTTAAATTTATTGAATAAAATAAATATATTAATAATATTTTAAACTTGTTCCATATTAGTTTACTTTCTCATTTATTTAGAAATATGTTAACCTTTTTTTCATGTTTGAATTGAAGACCCAGAGGGAACTGCATTAGCATTACTTCCTCCAAAAGTTAACCTAACCTAACTACCCCAGTCAATATTCATAGTTCTTAGAAACAATTATTGACTTCAATGCATGCATGAAATATGTTATTTCCCATATTGGATAAAGCACACAATTTAAGATAAAATGTTATGAAAATATGTTGAGAATTACAAGCACCTTAGCTCAGGTTGTTACTAATAATAAATATAAATAATAAGTACCTATATAAAAAAGCTAAATTAAGCAATAAATTAATTTCTTATAATTTTAACTACACATTCTTTATAAAAGCTTTTTTCATTAATTAATAATTATTAATTTATGAGGGTTAGTTTTTTTTTGTTAGTAACGCACCAGATGATAAGCTGAATTTTTTACCAATTCCTGCTGGTATATTTCGTTTGGAATTATCTTGATTAGAATGAGCAGGTTCTTCAACTAATGACCTAAAATTTTAAAATATAAAATGGTAAATACACTAAACACAAAATTTTTTTTAATAGAAAACGGGTATATAATTTTCTGTCTTTAAGTATCTAACTTAAATTAAGTTATTTTTTAATTTAATTATATCAATATATTATGTAGAATTTGATTTGAATAAATATAACTTGTATTGATTATAGATTATTATAAAAGTATATAATATACATATTTATATATATATATATATATATATATATATGTGCGTGTGTGTACAATGACAAACAATTATATCTATTTTTTTACTATTTGCCGAGGCATTTAATAAAATACCTGATTTAACTATATGCCTACAACATTTATATTACACATGCATATGTGTTAATGGTTACAATTACAACAATTAATAATGCCTGGAATGAGTGTAACAGATATAAAAACATATTTTAAATTATAATGGAAATTATTGATTGTGACTTATTAACAATTATTTTTCATGTCTGTCAATTATAGACAACATTAGTATTAAAATACTTAAGGATAATTAGATTATATACATGTTATTGTATATTGTTATAAATGTAATAATACATATTATAGAATAATTTAGAAGATTCACTCTTATTTTAAAAGAACATAAATATAAAATAATTAACATTTTTGATTCATATATTATATTTATACTAAATAATATAAAATTTGTCTGTATTCTTACTTGATTTGACTAGCTGAACTGGATTTTGGCAATGTGAATGAATTATATTTTGGAAGATTAGTAGTCTGTATAAAAAAAAAATATCAATATTAAAATATTTCATTTTTACATTATTAGAATATTTCCAAGTATTTACAGTATAAGAAACTGTTGCTATTTCATATGGTAATGACATAGTTGATTCTCTTCTTTCTTTTTGTTGTAGCTTTAAATATTTTTCACTTATTTCCCATAACTGTTGACCAATTTCTTTTATATGAATTTCATCTTTTTTTATCTAAATAAAATATGATAAAAATAAATAATTATTTTATACATATATCCTAATGCTACCTTTTCTTTATATTTCATCAGTTTCGCTTCATAATCTTGATGTATTTTTGATTCAACATCTTTACAAAATTGTTTCTAAGAAAAATAATAAATATTAATATGATCATTTTTAATATATCTTTCTATTATACTACCATTTGTTCTCGTTTTCTTTCAAACTTCTTTTCATATTCAGATGTTACATATTCTTGAGTTTTTTGTTGCACTTTTGTCATTTTGTAATTACACTCAGCCTTTAATTTAGCCATTTCACTTTCCAGATGCTTAATAGTTTCAAGTTGTCTAAAATAAAATAAAATAAAATATTATTTTTTATGTTATATATTAATAAAATAGCAATATATATATATATATACGTATTTGATTTGGCAAGTAACTCTGAGTATGTTTCTTTAGATGTAGCATTTTCATTATTTGTATATTTAATTTCTCGTCCTTGTGTATTTATGTTAATTATAAACATTTTAAGGGCTTCAAAAAGTTTTTTTAGTCTTTCAATAATAGAGTAGTCATCACAATTTTCAACTCGTCCTAAATGAATACCATTTTGTTCAATGAATGTATCTGCTGATGTAATTACTTCCATTAATGAATCTTGGTGGTGATATTCTATAGGTTTTTTATTAATGTAATTTGATGAATAAGACTCTATAAATGTTTCAAAAATGGTCATGTTATCTTTGATAAATAATTCAAGTTTATTTTTCATATTTTTTAAATCATTTATTTTTTGATAAATATCTGTCAATGAGTTATTTTTTTGTTCAATTTCAATATGTTTTAGATCAAGTTGTTTTTGAGTTTCACACAATGTTTTATTCATTTCATTAATTTGGCCAATTGATTCTTGTTTTAAATTACTTAACTGATCTTTCAATTGACTTAATTCTAACATTAAAATTTTATTATGACATTCTATTTCTTTACTTTTTTTGTTATAATCTTGTAATTTATTTATGTTTGATTCCAAGCATACTTTATGAGTTTGTTGTTCTTCTATTTGCATTTCTAAATTTCTTAATTTTATATTATTTGAAGATAAAATATTTTCTTTATCAAGTAAATGACCTTTTAGTACATTTATTTCATTTGTTAAATTATTTTTATCTGAAGTCAAAGTTGATATAATTTCTAATTGATTTTCAGTTTTTTTTATATTCTTTTCTAAATTTAAACGCTCAAAACTTAAATCTTTTTGTAATGAGGATAATTCTTTTTCTATTCTTTCAAGATTTTGTGTAAGTACTTCATGTGTTATTTGTAACTCTTTATTTAGTTTATTTGTTTGTTTTAACTCTATTTCTAAAGTAACATACTTAGTTTTCATCTCATCATTTTGTTCTTCATATTCGAGGAATTTTAATTGATTAGATGCAATTAAATTATCCTTAATCAATAAATTATTTTTTAAAGAATTAGTTTCATTTATCAAGTTATCTCGTTCTGATGTTAAAACAACAAATTTTTCCATATGACAGTTGTATTTGTCAATATAATCATCCAATTCTATTTGTTTAATTTTAAATTCTTTTTGTATTTCATCATATTTGCTTTCCATACATATTAATTTTTGATTTAATTCTTGGTGTTCATTCACTAATTCCATTTCTTTTTTATTGAATTCAGATTCTAAATCAATCTTTAGAGATTTCAATTCTTCATATTGTTTTATGTATACAAGATTATTTTTCTGTAAAGTACTTAAAGTATATTCTTTATCTTTTAAGCATTCTTTAAACATATTAACATCTTTAAGTAGAGTATCCTTTTCTATATTCAGAAAAGATATCGTTTTTAAGTGATCGTTGGACTGTTCAATTTGTTTTTCTAATTCATTTTGTACAAAAATTAATTTTTCCTGAATTTTTAATATTTCTTTATCCTTGAATTCTAATTTTAAATTTAAATCTTGGCTCAATTGTTCAATAGTTTCATTTACTTTTAATTCTAAAGATGATTTTTCCTTTTTTATTTCATTTAATTCTTTTTCTAAATTATTAATTGTGTTACTACAATCATACAGTTTTCCTTCGCATAAATTGAATTCATATTCTTTGTGTGATAAAATATTTTCTATATTTTGAATTTGATTATAAAAAGATTCATTTTCACAATTAAGTTTATCAATAGTATTCTTCTGATCAATGCACAATTGAATTTTATTATCTAACTCAACATGATTTTCATTTAAAATTTGTTTTACCTCTATAAATTGTTTCTTTAAATCATTATTAATGGTTGAATAATTGGCATTTTCTAATTCTAATTTCATTATATTTTCATCTTTTATTATAATACTATCACTTAAGTTCTTCAATTTATCTTCAAAATTAATGCACATATTCTTAGTGTTATTGATAGTTTCATTTAATTTATTATTTTGTTTAGTGATATCTTCAATTTGTATTTGTTTTTTATTTAAATCATTTGTCAAATCTGTTAAACAGTTTTGAAGATGATTATTTTTTTGGGTGTGATCTTTTAAACAATCATTCATTTGGGTGATTTGTTCATCGAACTCTTGTTTAATAACTTCTTTCTGGTTTATAATATCTTTTAATTTTGTTTCAACTGATTTTTTTTCCATTTCCATAAAATCTAATTCCTTTTCTAACCTTAAAACAAAAGATCTATTTTCATTTAAATTATCATTGAGTGAATTAATTTCAACTTGAGTTGTAACAGAATATACAGAAGCATTTATAATTTCATTTTCTAATATTGCTTTTTCAGATATCATATTTTTAATAATTTCATTTTGTTCAACTGTTAATTTTAACTGTTTATCTAGTTCTTTTTGTTTATTTTCTAACATGTTTTCCACTATTAAGTGTTGTTTTTTAAATTGAACTATTTCTTCTTCACAATTTCTCAATTTAATTAATACATTATTGTTTTGTTCAGTAAATTGGTCGTGTGAATTTTTATACTGTTCTAAAGATTCGTGTAAATTTGTTTCTATTATAACTTTTTCAATTTTCATAACACCAAGTTGTTCCTTTAATTCTACTACGGATGAATTATAATCGTGAATTTTTTTTTCCAAGTTTATAATCTCTGCATCTTTATTTAATAAACATTGATTTAGATTATTTATTTTTTCCAATAAATCACGTTTTTCAGTTTCCAAAGCTATGATATATTCACTTTGTTTATTATTTAAATCAATTTGAATCTCTATTTCATTTTCCTTTACATGCAAATAATTTGTAAGTTTTAATATTTTTTCTGTTTGAATTTTTATTTTGTCATCATATAATTTTAAGTTCATTTCTACATTCACAAAGTGTTTATCATAATCAATTAACATATTTTTAGTTGTTGAAGAAATCAAGTCTAAATTTTTAACGAGAATACAATTTTCTGATATTTTTAAATTAATTTCATTTGTTAAGATCTTAATTTCCAATTTACTTTGAAAATACATATCTTCTAATGATTTAATTTCATTATTTTTGTTAAATAAACATTGGTTATTAGATTTCAGTTTATCTTCAAGATCATACTTTTCTAAACGTAAATTAGAAATTGTTTCAATTTGTTTATTATTTAAAACTAATTGATTATTAAAATCATTTTGTTTTTTATCAAATGCATCTTTTATTTTATCCAGATCAAATTTATATTGTTTAATTTCATTAGTTTGACTTTCTATTACATTTTTCATATCATAAATCTGACATTGTAGTTCCTCATTAGATTTATTCATAAGATCTTCACTTGTTTTTAAATTTTTTTCCAGCATAGTCTTTTCATTAATTAATGCATTGAGTTGTTCTTTTAAAATATTTAAATTCAATGAAGATTCTTGAATTTTATCTTTTAAACTTATATTTTCAGTAGATTTTTGTTGCAAAAGAACATTTATTTCTTTTATATTAATTTCTTGACAACATTTTGTAGATTCTAATGTTTCAATTATATTTTTCTGGAAGTTTATCAATTCAGTTTGTTTGTCCATTTCATTTTTTTTGCAATTTAAAATTTCTTCCATCTTTGAATTATTATTCTTAATATCTTTTATTTCATCCAGATAGTACTCTAAACAATTTTCCATATCACGTATTTTATCATTAAATTCTTTAAATTGCTTTTCATTTTCTGTTTTTGTATCTTTAATACATGATTCTAACATAATGTTATCTTTGTACATTGTTTTAATTTGTTCTTCTTGATTAATAATAGTCTGGTGATTTGTAGCAATATTCTGTTCATTAGTATTTATTATACTATTTTTTAATGTTAAATCATCTTTCATTTTCTTAATATCATTTTCTAAGTTAGTTATATTCTCATGCAATAACTCTTCTGATTTTTTATAATCTTCAATTATGGTCTGTAAATGTTTAACAGATTTTTCATTTTCTTCATGTAATGTTTCAATTTCTGTATTAGTTTTGGTTAAAATAAGTTCAATCATGTTTTTAGATTTCATAATTGTATCTATTTCAACTGAAAACTCTTTAATTTGATTTTCTTTTATATCTAATTTCGTAGATATAGATTTAATATGATTATCTTTGTCTTTAATACAATCTTTTAAATTCTTTATTTTTGATTCCAAATTATTATTCTTTTTTAAACAATCCTGTAGTTCTTTTTTCTTACATGATAACTTTTTATTGAGTTCATCATTATGAGTTTCACAACTGTATATTTTTTGTTTTAATATTGACAATTGATCATCTAAATCTTTCATTCGATGTTCAGCCTGAAAAAAAAACATCAAAGGAATAAATATTAGTATAGGTCAATATTATTTATTTTTATTTTATTAAAAAAATATAAATTAATAATTATTTTTTAAGATTATATTATATAATTAAATTAATAAATAAATATTTTATCTAAGTTACAATTTTAAAGTCATACAAATTATTTAAATATTTATTAATTTATAAATGTATAAATTATTTACATTTATTAAATCTTTTTTCGTAGATTTGTATTTATGCCTATATTTTTCTTTATCATGAGTTACTTCTTCTAATTTTACACAATTTAATTCATCATATAATGTATTGGAAGAGGCAACATTTATTGTTTCCTGACAGCTTGAATTCATTGGAGTGTTTGAAATTGATTTATTGTTGAGTTCATCTTTTAACGACTATGATTATAATATATTTATTAAACATATAATTAAAGTTACAACACGTCATTATCATTATAAAAATTACAATTTATATAAATATTTAAATTTGAAATACATTTTAGCTTAACATTAAGTTAGGCTAATTATTAGTTAGGCTTATTTATGAAAATAACTTACAGTTATTTCTATGTCCTTTTTTTGTATCATTTCTTTAAATAAATCCACTTCTGTTTTTAATGAAATCATTTCAGCTTCAATATTATCAAATGTGACAACAAGAATATCATAATCAGAACTTTTTTTTTCAAACTAAATAGAAAAAAATTAAAAAACTAATATGAATCAATATTTAATATTTAATTTACAAGAGTTAAAAAAAAAAATTAAGACAGATATTTAGATAAATAATTCTTAAGTTGGTAAATTATAAAAAATAAAATTACTGGGTAATGTCATTATAAGCATATATTGCCTATATTATAAATAATAATATATGTTAATACAATATAACTGAAAAGTAATATAAATACATTAAGTGCATAAAAATATATTTACTTTTCCATTAAGATCTTTATGTTTATTTTCAAGTTCTGTAATTTGTAATTTTAATTCACTATTATTCATCTCCAAATCAAGTATATCTTGATTTAATTTTGTTATTATTAAAGTATTATCTACTTTATTACAGTATAGAGATTCTTTTGGTATGGAAAATTCTTCAATTTCATCTTTCAAACATTGTATAATTTTATTTTTATCTTCCAATTTGTTGCCTAAATTTGGTTTTAATAAAAAAAAGATAATACATTAATAGATTATATTGTATTTATTAAGAGTTCAAAGGATTGTAGTGTTAAGGTACGGTTTCCCTGCAGCGTCTAACGCCGAGACCCTAGATTATGTATTTTGTATATAACTGGTTTCACTACTAGCGTTTGATGCGGCGTCCGGCGTCAGTACTATTCCGGGCTAGGGTTGCGCCTAGACGCATGGTGTCAATATGTCAATGCAAAAATTTTTTTTCCCCCAACAGAGGACGAAACTTTGATTTCACTGGTGGAAAATAATAAAGTTATTTCTATAGTGTTCATAAAAAGCACAAGGTACAAGGGTAATATTTTTAAGGGTAATATTTGGAAAAAATATCTGAAGTAGGAAGATCAAGTATTGAAGTATGTATCGAAAATATAATTCTTAAATATTTATAGTGTATAGTAATAATTTACATGGAAACTTTATTTTTATATTAATATTTATTCTTTCTCCTCACTCCACCTATTGTACAGGCGATGACTGTAAAAAACGCTGGAAAAATATTTGAGACACGTACATGAAGTAGAAGAAGAAACTTCCGACAGGATCAGCAGCTCCAAATAATCAAAAAAACCGATGTACAATGAATTTATCGTTTTTGGACACCGTTGAATACGAAAAAGGCATTAAATTGATCAATATTCAGGCAGAAAAATTCACGAAATTTTTCATTGTCGTTTATTAAATGTCCATTTATCATGCCTTTAAAAAACCCTTCATAATTCTTCGTGGAAAATAAACTTCTTATAGGTTCTCTCTTTTTTTTTTTTGTAATTAAGTTTAATAATAAATAATTTTCAATTTTTTCATTACGAAGCAACAATTTGCAAATATTATTATTATTAATAATAATACTGGTCAAAATCAAATGTTGATTCATAATGAAAAAATTGATAATTAGACTACAGTAAACTACTCATACTAATGGAAACTACGTGCAGATTTAATTTTCAAATTAAAACAATGGGATAAAATAATAAAATCTGCAGCGTCCAGACACGGCAGGGAAACCATACCTTTAGAGCAAAATTTAAATTAGTAAATATACCTCTATAGCCAAATTTCAAAATAGAAGATTTGAATATTTTAGATAAGTCAGTTTTTTATGAATATGAAATGTTTTCAAAAGATAATTACATTTAATTAGTACTTAATTTAAGCTATTTTTTGAATTTCTCAAGTTTTATCATATGAAAAAATAAACTACTATAAAATTGCAGAAAAACTGTTATATTTTGAAAAACTTTTTTTTTTATGAACTTAATTTTATTATTCATAAATAATACCTATTATTAATTCGATAAAAATGATTCATTGAAGTAGTTTTTTAATTAAAAAATAATTAAAGTTAAAATACTTATTTACTTAGTTTTGTATTGAGATCTTGAACAATTTTAATATTTTCAGTTAATTTAAAATTTTCTTCACATTCGTTTTTATAATCTTCAGTAAGTTTAGCAATTAGTTTGTCTTTTTCTTGATATATTAAAAATTGAGATTTTGGTGACTGTAAATAAATATATATTATGCAATATACAATAGAATAAGTTTTTTTTTTATAATTTGATAGGACAAAAAATATACACTTGTATTTAGAATAAATAAATAATATAATTCATGTTATTTAAGTAACTATTTTAAAATAAAATAGTCAATTAATTTATTACCTCATAAAATTCTTGTAAATAACTCCGTCGCGATGATTTTGATTTTACTGGTGTGTTATTTGAAAATATTTCTGAATATAAATATTATAAGTAATTTGTATTAGATATAATGATAAATATAAAGGGGGAATAATTTATTGACTGCAAGAAAAGGGTGTTAGTACATGAATTTTTACACAAAACAGCTTATAAAAATGATGAATATCAAAATTTACACAGGATAGAAAATATCCTAATATATTTACAAACTATAATAATTACAGATGTCAGCAACAAAATTATAAGATAAGATCCACACTGACAAAACAATATACGAATGGCAAAATATATATATTCACACACCAAAAATATATATGTAACTAATAATTTAACGTTATGATTATTTTTAGTTTAAAAAAATATTTTATAAATATATAATTTTTTCTAAATAAAATTTGTAATTTTGTGCTATATAATTTAAAAATTCAATGGAAAATTGTCTATTACAAATTTTTTAATAAACCTTCATTGTTAAAATTTTGTTTATTATTAGTAAAAAAAGTATTATAATGAAATATGACAGTATACCTATAGTATAGCAGAGAATAATTATTATGAAAGTATAATACTTAATGTAAACATTGAAATTATTTTTTAGTCAAGTTCATACACTTATTGTTGGTTCACAGTGTTTGACGTGGTGAAAAAAAAAAAGAGGGGACTATCAGACTTTTAAGTAAATTTAATATCATAGGGATTTAATAATTAGTAGGGGTACGATCAAAAAAATAAAATTGGTACTCCCTCCCCCCAAATCAAACACTTATTAGGTTCATCCTTTTTGGTCATGTACTGAAATCTTACCCAACATAACAATATAAAGTATTAACAAAACTCTTTTTTTTTTACCTGAACTAGAATTTAAATGTTTTTTATCAATAATTAACAATAAAGCTTCAGATATATTTTTTTTGGTGAATAATGAATGTTGAGAGGCTTCTAGAAAATTTGCAAGTAATACTTGTTCTTCATCATCCATTCTTTCACTTAATTGACCTCTGAATTTGCTATTAGTACAATGTAATAATGTATGTACCAAAACTATTACACAGGTATAAACCGAGTTTTCTGTATCGTATAAATCATTATATTTTTGGACTTCATATTCTTGATAGTTTACTAAAAATATATATTTAAGTAAAATAACTTATAGAGTTCAACTAAAATGTTAAGAAAAAATACCTTTTATAATATTATAAAGCTTTTCATCTTCTGTAATTGATGGTATATAACATTTAAGATCAAATCTAAAACATTAAATAAAATTATTACAGTAATTATAATTGTATAATCAAAATATAATAAAAATTTCAGTAGAATCTACATTTTTGTTAAATACTTTGTAAAATTAATTATACATTTTCTTGAAGTCAATCCTATATATTATATTTATTTCAATTACTAACATGCAATGTTATATTGCATATAATTTATACATGGTAAAATATTTTTATTTTTTAATTATAATTATAATACTTCAGTAAAATACTTACACATTATCAACAAAATTTCTAAATGATGCGCTTGATATAAGACTTTTTATGTCTGAATATTTTATATCTCCAAACTCATCAAATAAACATAGCTGAAATTATTATGTAAAATAATGTTTTGTTTTTAAATATATTTCGTAAGAATAAAATTAATTACCTAATATAAAATAACCTACATTAGAATAGAACATTTAAAAATTTAATAGAGTATCCTTTAAAATGCACAAGAATATGAACATAATGATACCCAAATACCTATAATTATATTTTTAATTGATTGACTTAGATATGAAAAATGTGAATATAATATAGTCACTTAATATAGATATTATAGCTGGTAGCTAGTCTGAAAAAAACAATTTTAATTCTTAAGAAAAACGATACCCACATATTTGTTGTCTTTGTCTTACTTACGTATAAGATGGTAAACCTACCTAATGTATTTTAGTACAATTAATTTATAATGTATTTCATAGCCTAACCAATGAAAAGATTAATTGCCTTCAAGCATTAACTTTTTTTATATTTTCATTTTTAAACAAGTTCTAAGTATTTAAATAACTCAATTTTTAAATATGAGTAGATACTTATATAACTTGTTTAAAAATAAATATAAACAAAACTAAACACACCATTTACCTATATTCTACTCGACAAATTTGATAATAAGTACATTTACTCTAATATTAATTATAAATAAACTATACAAAAATTCCTGTACGTAGATTTTATTTTATACATATTATGTAACACAGAAGCAACAAACATATTGTGGGTAGTGTCCTTTTAAGAAAATCATAATTATTTATGTATCACAAGGTCTATTCACATATATCCGATCCAGATCAGGGCATCCATGTTTCATAAAATATGAACTACTTATTTTTCAATTAATATATTCACACACATCTGATACGAGTCCGTTCCAAACTCTTTCTGATCAAAAAAAGTATATTATCAGTGACCAATTTTCGTCCATGCTCAGACGATTAAACATAGAACTGTACCAGATCAGACATATATAAACAGCCTTCCAATTTTATTTTAGATTTAAATTTTTTGATGATCACGTTTCATTAATGTTATTTGTTAGTGTATGATACCCAGCTGACAAGAGCACACATTAGTCATTACTCATTAGTATATTTTCTTTTTTTTTATTCTACTCCTTAACATTGCCTTAACTAAACCTCATGGACATCGAAAAATTTGAGTTCGTCAAAACATATAAAGGGTTATATGACTTAAACAAACTTTTAAACAGCTAAAACAAAATGTATCACAATATGTTAGTTTTCTACAATTTCAAAGAATATACTGAACTAATGAATGTTAGTTTTTACTTGTTACTATAATAGAAATATCGGAACGAACCTGGATCTGATATGTGTGAATAGATGTTTTATACAGGCAGATTTATTATAATAGAATATTATAGTTTTATATATAATTATTTTATGCGCAAGTGTTTAAATATTTTATAAATAGGTATAAAATCTTGTTAGCTGTTAGGGTTACCTTTAAATATTCTCTAATTCATGAAAGTAAATTGCATAACATTAAAAATATCTAATTTTAATAAAATTATTTCGTGCTTTCTTAATTTTATTGCTATGTACAATGTTTAATTAGGTATGTTGTATACCTATTAGCATGTTGAACAGTAAAAAAAAAAAAAAAATCAATATCTAATTACCCAACGAAGAATTAAATTTTCATATTGATCCATTTTGATTCCAATGATTGTTGGTTTACTTCACAAAAATAAAAAATTTAGAAAGAAATCAATAGTTAAAAATTATATTATAAGCATTTACAATTTATATTTAATAATTTTTAGTGTATATATTAAGTATTAATATATTATGCTTTTATAACAACAATAACAATAACCCGACGTCCTGAACAGCAAACAGCGGTTACAATTTCGGTTCGAGTTCGTTATCTATTGACCGTTAAATGTAATAATTTAAAGAGCGGTAAACGTTTCAAACGTTCGTACATCGTACCAACGTTTCAAACGTTAAATTGGTAAAAATTCTTCTTGAAGTCAAATCTTCAACCTATATGTTATAACATATTATCATTCCTCATTATCATTATAAATTATTATTATTATTTATTATTTTATTAATACTTTAAACAGTTTAAACTGTAGTTGTCTGTTACACCTTTATAATTATTTTGTGTTTTGTTATAATTTATAAATTATTAATTTTATATTTTAATAAATCATTTTAGATCATAAACCATGGTTGCGGTTAATCATTAAGAAAACAGAGCGAACGCCAGTAAACGATGTTGGCGATGTTCGCAAACGTTTACTGTAACCGTTTACTAAACGGACACACTGAATTTCTCTTTTATCAAACGTTGTCAACGTTTACCGCTACCGAATTTCCTCGATGTAACAACCATGAATTAAGATAGTATGGATGCCCGACGCACCAAAAAAAAATGACATACAATATTGCTTCGAAAAACAGCTGATTTATAGACTTAGGGCGCCCTCTAACTATATAAAATAAATACGGTTTAATTATATTCCCGCTTTTTTTCGTAATAATTACCATGAATTAAGTTATAATAAATAATAAATATTAAATAATCATTCGAATAGAACTATATTCTCCAAATTTTTCATAAAGAAGAAAGAAGAAACTGATAATTAATGATAATAATTAATAGTCCGTCACTATTTGATGGGTATAGAGGGCGCCCTAAGTCTATAAATCAGCTGTTTTCGAAAGTAACTTTAAGTGTTATGTGATAAAATTTTTAACATGGGTCGTCGGGTATCCATACTATCTTAATTCATGGTAACAACTAAACGTGTTTCAAGGAGCTACGACTGTTTTCAGATATATATCCATGGTTGTTAAGTGTGATAACAAAACATAATGTCGTGAATATTAGAGAAACGAGAAACGACACCGAAAATGAGCGGAATCATGACGAAATAATTTCGAAATAATTTCGTCATGAGCGGAATAGTTAGGTAGTACAATAGACAATAGTGCATCTTAATTCTTATTAGAATATAAATTTATATATTTAATATGGATGTTTATAATAAAAATTCGACAAGTATATTGAAATGTACGCAATGTGATAAAATATATTCTACCAAATATAATTTGGACAGACATAATACAAATAAGCATGGTGTGAATAAAAAAAAAAAAAATATAGGGAAAAAGTGCAATATTTGTGAAAAAATGTTTAGCAGATCCACTGTATTACGCAGACATATTAATGGGGTCCATAAAACAAATATAATCCGTTCAGAGTAGGTAAGTATATAGTAATGAACTAAAGACTAAAGACCATGAATTAAGATAATTAAACTTAATTCATGCGAATGACTAATGAGTACTAAATTTAAATGTTTTGAATTAATTCAATTTACATAATTATTATTTATTATATTATATTATATATATTAAACATAATTGAAAATGTTAATGAGTTTTATATTTTTGTTTTAAATTTGATTGAAATTTTTTCATGGAATATTATCTACTTATAAAAATCTGAAGTTGTTAATGGGTATAATACCTAGTTCAATTTTAGCCAATATCTCATTCTATTTTTTTAACCAAATTGTATGTTGTAAATGTATGTTGTAATGTACAGACTTGAGTTTGTGTTAGAGCTTACCGCTTTATTTATTCTAAGCAATATTTCATTCAAACCATTGATTATTGTAGTATTTTCTATTGTAATTAATTATCTTTATTAACAGTTTTTCTGTTGATTACTGTCATTGTAGGTACCTATATACAAATAAATAATAATTACTTAAATATATTTTATTGTTTTTTTTATTTAGGTATCTTTATTATGATATACCTATTATAGTTCGACAATTAAATTATATTAAATTATAACAATTAATAAGTACCTATTAGGAAATGCATTCTTATTAACTATACATATTCTTAATGTCATTATGATTGAAGTTAGTTGGTAAAATATTTATCACAAACATTACTACTTGGAATAAATATTAACACCTTTTTTTATATTTATTACATATTACTACAATGAAAAAATAAAATATATTTTAAAATTTGAGCTATGGCTGCTTGGGGTGCTTATATTGAATCTATAATAAATATAATAAAATAGTTGCAAAATATTGTATTTGAACGTTATCATAGTATGAAAATATTTAATTTAATGAAATATAAATTAATACATTATTTTAGACAACTCCCAAAATATTAACTTGCAATCCTTTGGTAGGTCGTGATCCCTAGGTTGAAAACCACCATTCACCGTCTTAAATAATTGAAAATGTTAATATTTGAATTTTATTTCTCTAGCTGCAATAAAACATCTCCAGACTTAAAATCACTTTACCAACATAATCAAACTGAAAACAACTACCAAATAGTTGATCCATTGAGACAGAGTTGCAATTTGTGTGATAGTAAATTTAGCAATAAAAGCAATTTAACGAAACATATGCGTCGAGTTCATCAGATTGAATATGAATATAAAAGCCTTGCATCTTTGAAATGTCCTTTATGTGAATTAATTTTTAATGTAACATCAAAACTTCATGAGCATATACAAAAAGAACATGATATATCCTTGGAAAAGGTAACTCTGGTCTTTGAATCAGTTGATGGTAAATATTTTCGTTATTCCTGGCAATTTTCAAATAACATTTTTGCCTTAAACATTAATCTAAAATGCAAAAAAAAAAAAAATAATAATATATATTATTTATTTATCAATTTTATACTTTTTTAATTTTATAATTTTTGTATACTTGCAGAGTTTCAAAAATGGAAAATTAATATTGAAAAAGAAGATGTAGCGTTTTTTACTATTCTTAGGGTAAACGGAAATATATCATACTATGGATGTCATAGATCAGGATCACCCAGGAAGACAGATACAGGAAAAAGATTAAAATTGTCAGATTCCAACAAAATTAATTCAAGATGTCCTGCTCAAATGAGAGTAACCAACATTGAAGGCCACATTACAGTGGATTACTGCAAGACACATGTAGGCCATTCCAAATCGGTTAAATTTTTACATTTAAATAAAAAAGAGCGTGATGAACTAGCTGTTAAAATTAAAACTGGCATGACTTTTGATCAAATTTTGGATGACACCTATAAATCATTACTTTCAAGTAAGAATGTTCACCGTATGCACGTTGTAGACAAAAGAGATCTATATAATATTGTTCGAGATTATGGTTTGGATAGAAATGTTGTAAATAAGAATGATGCGTTCAGCACAATTGATGCTTGTGTACGCACATCGAAAAAAAAAATGAAGAAACAACTTTAGTTTTAGAAAATCATAATAACAGTGATATAGGATTACAGAGTCAATCAGCTCATATAAGAGACACCGTATCAGCTTCAAGTCAATTAACATCCTTAATAAATGCCGCATTAGGAATTGCCAACTCTGCTACAGACGAAAGAAAACTTGAAGCTTGTAAAAAGATTGAAGAAGCTATACAAATTTTACAATTAAATCAAAATGTTTCTGAAAGCTCAAACATATCTGGGCCTCATTTCTAAAACTTACTTCATTTTCCAAGTCATAAAAATGTGATTCAACAGCGCCAATTTCATTCAACCAAAAAGAAAAGACCTTCAAGTAGTTGCAGATTATCAAAGCTGACAACTATGATTATTAAAAGTGGTCCAAATTTTTCGCATCCATCAGAATGCTCTTCGACACCGAACAGTAGTGAATAGTGATGTCGTTTTTAGATCTACAACACAGGACTTTTATTGGTTTATTATTATTATTTATTATCATCATTATTTAAACCGTTAGACTTATGAATAATTATTATAAAATATAGTTTGAAGACTAGGATTTCTTTGATCGAATGAATGAATATCTAAAATTATACGACTTCTATAATCGGAGATATATATTTATTTAAAAATACGTATTTGGCAAGTTGAAAATTAAATACACAAATAAAAATTTACAGTGTAAAAAGTTCTTCTCTATTCATATAAAAATAAAAATCTGATTATCTTCTACAAAGTGTAACAATTCCTATGAAAATTGTTTTAGCATCATAGTTCAATTTTTTCTCACAATTTATTGTCAATTATTATTCCTACTTGTTACAATGTAATAAGAATAAAATTGCCCAGCGTGTAATGAAATTGTCTAAATTTTAACTCCTTAATGAATAGCCAACACAAAAATTTGCCAAATAAGTATTTAATATATAATATATATCTCTGATTATAGAAGTCATAATCTTATAAATTCCTTCATTCGAACAAGGAAATCCTAGTCTTTAAATTATATTTTACAATAATTCTTCATGAGTTCACGGTTTAAATAATAATAATAAAAAACCGATAAAGTTGTACGTATAAAAACGACATCACTACTCTGTTCGTAGCGCATTCTGGTAGACGCGATAAATTTGAATCGTATTTTATTTTGCTTCAGCCTGCCTAGTTCAGAGTCGTTTCTTTAACATTCATGGTCGCAAATTAAATAATAAAGAATTGGATAATAATAATTAGGTATAATATTATTATATTATAAATTATAATCTAAAATAACACGAATGTAACATTATCCATTATAATATACCTATTATTCATATTTCACTTGGAATATACACTGTATGGTCTGTATGAAGGAAATGAAAAATACGATCATTCTGTTTATATTTTTCTCGTGAAAAAATGTTTCTACATGGATTAAGACTTTTAAAATATATTTATAAGTTTATTAAACGGAATTCATTTAACTTAATACACGATTTAATTATTTAGGAAAGTTAAAAAATAAATATTTTATTAATTTATAATTAGTGCGGATGAGAAATTTATACGGGCTTCAAAAATATAGAATTATTATCACTAATAAAATAGTTTTACCTATGACCGCGTGACACGGACGGTTAGGTTAGTAAAGATTAGTAAAGATTTCAAAGTATAATCCTTTTTACGAAAATTATACTATACCTAAATCTATAGTATGTATGCATACTTATCTGCTTAGAACTACCATATCGAATTGTTTGATTTAAAATTTTCAACTATAGTTAAAAAGGTGCAATAAATGCATTTTTTAACCTTTTTCTAATTCGTTAGTATAGCTATTTTTATATTTACTAATTTATTTTATTCATTATTACTACTTTACTAGTTAATTAAATCATATAATTACTATTTTAAATAAACATAATATTATGTAGGTACATACCTACCTATATTATACCTATTATTTTATATGATATTGTATACCACGGTGTATGCTATGTAAAAATAATTGATCGTTAGAGTTCAGCGTATACAATTAATATTTTATTTGTAAAAAAAAATATTATAATTTACAACCGTCAACTGTATACAAGTTTGCAGACTTATAAAGAATATACCTATACTTATATTGTATTGTATTCAAAATACGCATAGGCATAGTCGAAATAACGTATAAAATAGTCTTCAAAAATAGATATTATCAAATTTATTAAAATTAATATATCTCTTTAAAATATTTTTACAAAATATATAAAAATAAAGGTAGAATATATTATAAAAAATTTATATTAATTGTTGGTACTCCAAAATTATTTTAATTGGTAATTTATTACACATTATAATACTATTCATATCAATATGGAGATTTTTAGTGATTAGTGTAAAAAAAAAAAAAATAATAATAATAAAAATACGGGGGGCGTATGTCGTTTCCATTCGGACCGCGAGGACGGATTTATGTGCGATGCGGCGCGGGAAAGAAACGCGTCTTTTTTCCCGGAGGAGATAATTTATAATAATATGATAATGCAGGGCGTTTTGCCGAAAATACAACTGTATCGTAATATCTCGTCGGCCGACGGAGGAGAAGTGAGAAGTCGTATAACAAATATTATTTTATAATATATGCGTATATTTTATTATTTTCATACGCGAATGAAATATTATAATAATATTATGTAATCGTCGCACAGACCTTATGTCGTGAAATTACGACGGCGACGACGGAAATTAATAACCGCGGAATGAACTTATTAAAGAAGACCGCGGCTAAAAGAAGAGAAAGAGAGAGAGAGAAATACGATATAATAATATGATATACGACGTATTTTATTACCAGAGTGTGTGAATTTTGTATACTCGATAATAGTATAATACGTTATTGAATCGGAGTCAAAAATCGTCTGTTTTTAAAACCATTTATATATAGGTACCAATGGTACCATAAGTCCATAACTATATACGATGACCATCGACCAGGTTACTGGTCTTGCAGTCTAAGACTGCGGTCAGACGTCTGTCGTGCGCTCGTGTGAAATAATTCGTCGATATCTTCGCGATTTCCGACTGATGATGTATTGGTATTCTAATGTATAGTCGTGTGATTCTTTTGTATATTACCCATCATTATTATTATACCTCAAAAATTGAATTGTAACGCGATGGCGAGAAAAAAAAAATTAATAATTACCACAAAAATCGGTAAAAACTCGTTCCTCGGTGCGAATTTGTCCATATGAAATATTATGTCGTCAGCTAAAGAGGTTGATATAATATGTCGTCCGTTCCTGAAGTAAAATATAATATAAAAGATGAAACAAAATAAAAATAGGTATATATTTATTATTTATTATTTCTATATATAAATATATCTATAAACGTGATTTCGATTTGTTATTTCTCTATACACATGCCTTTTAGTATTATAAAATAATTTCTTGTAAGGTCACGATGGTATTTTGAGATCGTAAATTTATTTATTTTGTAGATCATAAAAATATGTTTACTACTATACGAGTATATATTAAAAATTATAAGGCGTATAATATTATAAATAGGTATACAAACATAAAGTGTCCCTTTTCCCTTATGTGTGTAATGTTATGAAAAAAAATAAATAAATAAATAGAATTTTATATAATGGGTTTTATATAATTTTTGAAGATTTAAATTTTATCATATTGTTATTTATCGTAAATACATAAAATATATTAATTTGTATTTGTATAATATAGTGTTCGAGCGTTGTGAAATTACATTTGCAAGTGTAGGCAATAGGCATAGGTACGTTATATATAAATGGAATAATATATTACATAAAACGGTTTGACAAGAGACGATATGGATATAAGAACATGTGAGGGTAGTAAGTACAAAAAATATCCAATGGGGAAAAGTATAAAACAGATTATCTTTTTTGAAGCATGACCAGAATGCCAAACTACTGTAGCCATGATTTTTATATATGATTCCAATTTCTGTGAAACCCCTTTACAATATATAACTTACCCTATCTCAAAGAGTTGGGTACAAGAAAAATCGGTATGATCTTCCTGCAAGAGTTATCCTTTTGGAATCATTCACTTTTTTTTTTTTTTTTAATATACAATTGAAATTGTTAGTCTATTCACCGTTTTATCATCGACCAAATATGAAGATGTCCAGTGTTCACGAAATCAAATGCATAAAAAAAATGTATAATTAAATATATAAGTCTTAATATTACTTATACATAATAATATAGTAGGTAATAGTAAATTAGTAACAGTCTTACTTAATTAATTTAAATAATTAATACAATAATTATTTTTTAAATATGTCGAATTGATGAAATATGATATATTATCATATTATATACGTTTATACAATATAATAATATAATTATTTTATAGCCACGTATATTCACAAGCTACAAGTTTATGTTGATGAACTCAAAATACAAATTAAACAACAGTGCACTACGGTGTATGAGTATAATATCATATATCTTGAATACGTAAGTATATATAGAATGAAATCATAAAAAATAAAATACAATATACGTGCATAGTATGATACATTTTCTGTTTTTACTATATTATAAAACAGTTTTTGTCATAAACCCCGGAAATGGGATCATAAAGTTAGAACGGTAATTTCATTTATCTTTTTACGAACATCCATTATGCCAGACGAATGCCTCAGAAACGGAGTTCATTTTGTATAGTGTAAGAAAATCTACATAAAAATTTGTACCATTTAAAAAAAAAAAAAAAAAAAAAACTAATTTTGTTCATTTTATTTAGTGTGCAGGTCACAGAAATGCAAATAAATAGATTTTACTAAATTCTTGTATTAAACAAATAGGTACGTATTTCGAGACGTTAATAAACAATAATTAAAATAATCGTGAATATATTTTAATTTTTTAATAAACTTATAGGTTATAATGTAATATATAATTATATAAAATAATCGTTAAATAAATGTTTTTGTGAAATACGTATAAAATACGAATACCCACTATAATACATGTATAATATTTTATTATCAGTTACCTAACTTATAATATAATTAAATAATATTATATGATTAAGAAAAAAAGTACCTAATTAAAATGAAAAATCATATTTTGAATGAGATAAATAATTTTTATATTATACATATAAATAAAAAAATAATATTATTTTAATTAAAAAAGTACATTAATTTTATGTATGAGATATTATAATTATTAAGTTAGATATTTTACATATTTACATAGAACATACATATAGGTATTATACATTATTAATAATTTTAGTAAAACACAGTGATATACATAAGGGTTTAATATTCCTTACATTAATATAAGTGTAATATTGGAGTAATATGTATACTCGTAATTCGTATAAACTTATATTAATCTAAAAAGAACGACTCGAGAAAAAAAAAACAGGAACGTAGATTAATGTTGGGTTTCCTATGGGCAAATTAAACTAATCCGAATATATTGACATAATTAATAACCAGACTTTGTGAAACGCTAATGAACCTCGAAATTCTTTCAGGGCCGCACAGTCATTTAATCGTTACCTCGTTTCCCCCTTTTTTGAGTTCCTCAACATTGATTGTCTAAGATGCTACTTTTTAAATAATAATATGAAAAATAAATTTGGTAATGTTTTTTAATTAAAGTTAATTACTTTTGACAAAAAAAAAAAAAAAAAACTATTCTGTTCATTTAACCACGGGACATTTTTTACCCTCGCCCTCATTTTTATTAATGAAGGGTTGATTCAGAGTTGGCGGCTGTTCTTGACGTATAAATAATATGAAAAAAAGGGGAAAAACCAAATTTCTGCCAACATGACTATGAGTTTTCTTTAATCTTTGGTTTTGAAAAGCAGATAATTGGGCGGCTAAATAAATATTATGGACAAATATCACATTGTGATATTTTTGTAAGAAGCAATGAATTTAATATGGATAATTATATAGGTAATATAAAGTTATATTGATGCACATTTTCATAATATAATATTAAACATTTTAATAATAGTTGATAAAAATAACATATAAGAGCCAAAATTTTATTAGCTGGTATAATATTTTAAATTATATATTTATTATTTATATCAATATTCAATAGATACTTAAGGTTTATGAGTTTGTATAGTTCATGTATGATTTACTTATGTATATAAAATAAATTATTATTGAATTATTAGGCATAATATTTATATTTTCTATTTTTTAATGTAATACATTTCATATTTTTGTTATAATTACATTTACCTATAGTACGTAACACAAGACGTAACAATAAAATATTTTAATTAATTAATTAATATTTTTGTCAGTATTAGGGACACGAATATAATAGAACCAATTAAAAAAATAAAACGTTGATAATGTTATTAAAAAAAAAATCTTAAAAAAGTGAAATACACTTTTAAATACTTTTCATTTATAATTGGATTAGTTGAATAAAGAACATCAAATATATTGCAGAATGTGATTTACGTTCTAGACTCTAGAGAGTATGGCTTTTAGTATTATGGGCTATGGTTAAAATCATAGTCAAAACTCATTATTTCATCACAGTAGAATGGTATTAATCCTTAGTTAGTAACTTTCTCCTGAGTGTTAATTAGCAAGAAGTATATTAATTGGATGTATTATTATAATATAGTTGAGAAATTGGAAAATTAGATATAGGAGTATAATAAATTCCTGTAAAACAACTAATTTCAGTTTCAGTCAGGTAAATCTTATTTGAATGTATTTATACTTGAAATAATTTAATTACTCGTATATTTAACATGTCTTATTGCAAAATGATGACGTTATGGATTGAAATTAAACTTATTAACATTCTTATAACATTTCACGATCTAATTTAAGTGCTCAAATTTAAAATATGCATAATTTTCAAAGTAAATAACAACTTTTATTTTAATGTATACGCAATGAATTTAAGTTAAGAATAATTAAAATAAAAAAAACCGAATGCTAAGTGTATATGTTTTACGAAATCAATTTTAATCTGTATTCAATATTGCAATATATATGTGCAATAATAATAATAATAATAAAAAAAAAAAAAAAAAATAATAATAATAATAATAATAATAATAATAATAGTAAAAA
The DNA here is from genome assembly GCA_021307375.1 of Tetraneura akinire. Lineage (NCBI taxonomy): Eukaryota > Metazoa > Arthropoda > Insecta > Hemiptera > Aphididae > Tetraneura > Tetraneura akinire. The sequence continues at coordinate 9,298,036 of JAIUCT010000017.1, read as the reverse complement.
TAATAATAATAATAATAATAATAAATATTAATATTACTATTCTTATTATTGTTATTATTATTACATAACATTACCGACGCGGTGTGAGATTTTAAATAACTTTATTTAAAACGATCTGTTGATACGGGTAAGGTTAAAAAAATTAAAATTGGAACGTCCGCGCGTGGCCAGATAAAAATAATACAATAACACACACCGTCATGAGAACTCGAGGGACGGCCTCGCGTTTAATGGTTTACCAAAAGACGAGAGTATGCACCGAATGTATAATTAATTCTCTCATCTCGTCGTCAATAATAATATAATATATCTGTTTTGTTCCCCGGGTGAACCACATACGGTGAATAAAATACCATTTCTCGCGTATCGAAAGTACGAGTATACGGCTGTGCGCTAAAAATAGAAATATACACGCGCGCGATCCGACGTCGTTAACGCTAGGCGTACCTCTCTTGGATTCATCTCCACAGACGTAGGTATAATAAATCGATGAGATTCCGAAACGAATTTGTTATACTATATAATAAAATACGTGTGGCGTGTGTAATAATAATAATAATAATAATAATAATAATAATAATAATAATAATA
>JAIUCT010000017.1:9237316-9297435 GCA_021307375.1 Tetraneura akinire | reverse complement strand
AATAATAATAATAATAATAATAATAATAATAATAATAATAATAATAAAATGTTTTCTTTTCAGATGTAGATCGTCTTTTCCTGTCTTTGCCGCGCGCGTAGATCGACGCCAGGGACCAAAACAACAGCGAACGATTGATGGGTAACGTCGCATATCGTTAAAATAAATTATACGAGGATTATCGGCCTACGTCACCGCAACCGCGGTCCTGTTCCGATTTTAGAACGTCTCTATTTATTATTATTGATATTATTATTATACCCAATGTAACTTTTTTTTGGTTATTTTATTATTATTGTTAATTTTTTTTTGCAATATTTCAAAAATAGGTAGATACAATTTTCTAAGAAATAAATTACAATATTATAATAGCGGAAAAGATTCATGTGATTTTCAGTATAAAAAGCGTAAAAAAAAAAACAAACATAAAATGAGTTTTAAGGTTTTGACTGAAGCGAAAAATGTATTGGTTTTACAATGATGTGTTTGTGTGTGTTTTTTTTTTTTTTTTTGATGACCTATGTAAACACTTTTTCGACCCGAAAGAATACTCCTATTTGCACGAATAGTATACGCGTTTCCGGTTGGAAAATGGACGTAGTTGATACTTTATTTAAAAATTGACCTATATATGGCCTATGAGATAGGAAAAATTTCCAAAAAATGATGAAAACTGAAATTTTGACGAAATAGATTTCAATATTTCACGATAACTGGGGAAATTTTGAACTTAGAGAATTGAAATTTTTTTTTTTTGGGTTATCACATATAAGTCTTACAATTATATATTTTTGTATAATAATATAATACTCAATATATGAATGGAAAAAAACAATTACGCTATAGTTCTTATTATGTTTCTTGTCCAGGATATATTTAATAATATTATAATAAAAATCGGTTGATAAAAAATAATAATAATTGAACACATCTGTGTGTATAGTACCTAATTGACTATAAAATAAAACGGACGTATTTATAAGCGTTATGTATACATAATATTATATATTATGTAATAAGATAAATAATATTATTATTTTCTTGAAGTTTCCATAACGTGTACGATATTTTATTATTATTATAATTATAGACTATATAAGCACCAGCTAACGATCGCATAACGATGTATATTGTATATAATAAGTATTAAAATATACTTATTTAAAGGTCTCATACCCCGTAAACGATAATATCCACATAATTTTCTCGCTTGTTCTAACTTCTCGAAATTACTCGTGTAAAGAGGACTAGAACCTAATAGAATTAGAACCTAACCATCTACCAGGTTCAAAAAAAAAGTTCACCAAATATAATATATATTGTATATACACGTATATAATATTACATTATACGACTATATAAATAAAAATATAATATTTTCGTGTCTACGCAGGAATTTTAATAATAATTTTATTATTATTGAATTGTAAGTTGACGTATATATTGTAAGTATGAATCCGTACATTATCCGCGCGATTATAATATGCATATAGCACATGGTTATACATAAAATAATAAAATTGTACGAAATGTGCATTATTTTAAACTTTTAGAAGATTTGAACCTTTCCACCGAGTTAAATATATTCATTTAAAGATAAAATTTGAATATACGTCGAGCAATCGACGATACTGCGGTGCACGGCTGTGTCACGACCCGTGGGGAGGTCATCATCGCGTGTATTATGTAAACTGGACTTTCCGGAAGTACTCGGGAGCCGCCGGCGGCCATTTACCACAGTCGCATGACCGCCCGAACGCGCGCGCGTGCCGACCATTAAACGTCGTTTTACTCGGCGTGTCCGGAAGTCGAGGGCGCTTCGCGGGGGTTGGTTAGCGGTGAACTTACCAGGGTATATTAACGGTGTCCGGACAGAGAGGAGAACCTCGGTTACCCATAAATTCATAAGGATCGGCATTTATGGTATAGCCGCCCAGAGATTAAAACCATGAATGCTATACACACACACACACATACACATCATCGTAAACGATCAAAGGGGCCGATTTGAAAAACGATACGCGCGCATTATACGGATTAACGATGTTAATGTATGGACGGTTTTGAAGTAATTTGTTTTAAAACCCGTTTGAATGACCGCGGTCGAACCGAAACGGCCGTGGAATTATTAGAATTATTATCCTGCTCGACGACACAGGAGACCGGACACACGAACGTATGTTGCGCGTCGAAAATAATTACGATTTTACGATTTATAATATATCGATTCAGGTGCGTGTCCGTTTTATATATAAATATATAATAATATACATATGTCACGTAGGGAATGATAACGATTATTAACAATATAGATAAAAAAAAAAAAAAGGAGAAAAAAGTCGAATCAAGCGTTTTAGACGTCAAATAAAACTTATCGAGATCCCACGAGAATAGTTACATTTAAATATTATATTATTGTAACGAAACGATGATAAGCTCAATAATATAATATTAGAGACACCGCAGACTACAGACTTTTATATCGGCCGATAGTTTGGTCGGGTTGGGTTACTATCGCGTACACTTGGCCAACTAAACAGTTGGGTTGGTTCGCCGACTGTTTAGTTTGAAGGCAATCGTGCAGCCCATCAAACTTTTTAATCGGCCGATTGTAAGTCGTTATAATGTGCGCTCTTCCATACAACTTTGTACTGATTAAGAACCCGACCAAACTATCGGCCGATATATAAAGTCTGTAGTCTGCGGTGTCTCTTAATGATGATAATATTAACGATATAAATTTTGTCGGCGGAAAAAAAGAATATAATTTTGGAAACGATGTATAAGTACCGATTGTGTGAGGTTAAAAAATCGACAAAGAAACTCGAACGATTTCCGAGCATTTAAGTCCTCGAAATCATTTGGTTTCTCGAATTAAAATACATATTATAGTCCGTTTTATCGGCTCGATGTCGTATATTTGGGTCACCGCGGCGGTCTCGACACGATGATGGCACAGATCCTGGAACAATTCCAGTTAATTTCTCTCCAGACAATAGTACACGCGTGTGGCGCGAGCGAGGGACACTATTTTCGTACGCGAGATTTATCGGAACGCCTACAAGATAAAAGCTTATTTTCCTTTTAAACGACCCAAATCCCCAAAGTGGCATTTGTATATTGAAAAATATATATAAATTTATATTTTATAATATACGAGTACACGAATATTTTGCTCGTGGATATGAAATTATACGCACACACACACACACATTATATTATTGTAATATTTTTACGATTGGAGAGATAGAGGAATAGCAGGGACGAGAGAAATCGACAACAGTGACAAGTATTGTATTTTGTCGAGAGACCGACGATGATCAGTGATCCCGGAAATAGAACGATATTCCATATATAATATATTATAATCAGAAATAACTACACAGAGTAATATATCTATATGAGTATACTCACATAGTCGCATATTTCACGTGACTGCTGTTTGTCGGAATTACGAGTACCTATATAGTTTTTGCTGCTCAATTTGTCCCTAATGACAATTGTATTTCTGGCGGAAATTCGAAACATTCGTGCGATCCATTTTGTTCGGTCAGCCGAAAACAAATTATTATTTATCATTATTATTATTATTATTATTATTTATCATTATTATTATTATTTTTATTATTATTATATACATATATTATGTTATGCATTTCGTTCGGGCATCATAATACAGAGACGTTATATTTTTTAAAACGTATTTTTTTTCTACATTTTTTCTAGAGATAAATCGTATTATATTGAAACGAATCGGTTTTGTCGTTAAACATTCGTATCGTTAGATTTATATCGGTACATGATAAATTGATAATTTTGTTTTCCGTAGTATAGAGGGACGCTATCGGTCTTTTTCAAACTGCAGACAACTACAGTAGTTATGCCTTGATGTTATTATGTAGGTCCCCATTACAGTCGTATAGTGAACACGAACATTATTATCTATACACATTTTATAAAACCGTAACAAAATCAATAGGCTTCGCATTCTATTTTTATTCGTATAATTTTAGTTTTATACCAAATTAAATATTACTAGAACGTATTTTTTTTTTTAAATTCCTTACTTTTAAGTTTTAATTTATAATACGCATTACGGCCAAATTATTTCAAATATCGATAATAGTATAGTTTTCTAATTTTATGAAATTAAAAAATTCGATTTTCTGTGCCAAATATACGCGCGGCAATTTTATAATAGTTTATATTTCTCTTATTTTTATTTTTTTTTATTATTATAATAAAATATTAACCGTTGCCGCGTTCACAAAATGAAACATTTTTTGAATATTTTATACGAAAATATTTCTCTCGAGTCCATCGGATATTCGAATGTGCAGGAATGAAGTCCGAACTTGATAATCATGGAAGACATTATATTATAATAAAATATAAAAGAGCCGGTCCGACATAATTGTTATGCATGAGAATAACCGTAATCCATAGTATTCGGTGAGAATTTCATTGTGTAATGTGTATTAGATAAAATTCCAGACCATCAGTAAAATAAGCAAATAAAAACAAATTCTGAAAACGCATTGTTTGAAAATTTCAATCTTTTATTGTTGATCATAATGTGTATAGTTATGTAGAATTTTAATATTTTGCTTTGATAAAAAATATCAACGTTCATTCTATTTACAATATTCTTAGAACAGATTTATTTTCTACACGTAATACGAGTATATTGTATTAAATTCGTTTGATAATTATACTTTTAAAAAGTTAATAAGACAGCGTAAGTATAGATAAATAAATATTTTTCTTTATATTATTATATCTGTATTTTAAATTGTTAACCATTAATGTTTTTAAGAGAGCTGTCGTATAAGTTCATAACTTCAGGTTTAATTAAAATGAAAATTTTTTATAAATACTACCTATAAAAACTCGTATCATTACAATCTTTTTGGATTTAACATCACGTTTTTCACTTAATAAGTATTATAATTTATAATATTATGATTAAAGTTATTGATTTTATTTAAAGTGTTTAATTATTTTAATGAAGAGTTTTTATTTATTTATTATCTATTTGGATTATATACCCTGGTATTGGTAAAAAAAAAAAAAAAAAAAAACGAGTTTTGTACGTATAAATAATAAATATGCAAAATTAAATTGACTCAGAAATGCACAACATTAAATTAATATATTTTGTGAACGTATCGAGAGAATAATATTAAATGGATTTCAAGTTTATCCCATTATCGTTCGTATATAATATATTTTTGTGAACAATGAGGCTGTATACAAACAAAAATCCATTATCGACCGAACACAGAACGGTTTAATGTAAATGGGAAATACGTAGGACCGGTGACGTCTTGTGCCATACACTCTTGGAATTCGTCAAGATTGCTTAAAGGCAAATCAACTCTGAGTAATTTAAGGGTTAATTTTAATTCAAGTGTACTTATTTGTATTGCGCACATAAGGTATGAACTTATCTATATAATGTTAAATATTGATAATAGTCTTAAGAATTGAGATTTCAAGTGAAATATAAGTGTAGAAAATAGAAATAAACATGTTATTTATTATCTGTTTGTTCGGTCACAAGTGTAATTTTACAATATTGTTATTATGATTACGTAACAATATCAGAATATTAAATGTGGTTTAGTTCAAACTACAAAAATCATAAACAGCGGTGGATTTTCAATTTTTTTCCTCCCTTTTAAAAGTATATATAGGTGGTATATACGAGTAGTATAGTTTGAAGATCTTTAGTAGCTATAAATATATCATAATAATTAGACGACAGGTCTTGTGTATCATCAACTGTCACATATCATAAATGTGAATACGAATTCATTGCTTTGAACAGGAAATAACTTCTGAGCTCATCAGGACTCAAGTGTTTTGACGATGGGGAAAAGTTTGGCACGAATCCCAATTTTATTAATAGTGTCGAGTAATATTTGTTTTTTCTGAATTGAATTGATCATCACACAATTTAACAAATAAATTATTTTTTATTGTTTCGAATTCATTACATCTGGTTAACTTGTGCATTTTATTTCTGTGTTGCATGCATTTCTGTGTATTTATATATAAATTATTAGGATTATCTAGTATATAAATTGTATATTATTAATTTAATGTGATATATTATCAAAAATAAAATGTCTGTGAAGTTGTGCACGTTAGACGTATAAATCGTCTATAAATCTGTATATAATAATTATATGCATAATTATATCGATTGAGAAACTGTTTTGTTATCAATTTAAGTTTTATATTCATTATACTTTTATTGTACTTAAACATATTATTATATTTTTATTATGTTATTATGTTCACGTAAAATATTAATTATTATTAATAGATATTTTTTTTTTTTTTTTTTTGTAATTAAATTTAAGATGTACGTCTATAATAATTCTAAATATAGGTATTATATATACTATTATCGATATCATTAAAAATTATTTTAATTGATAGCTATATATAACATTAACATTTAAAACAAATATTATTATATTCGTATATCATAAATTCGTAAAATTATGTGTATTTAGAACTATTATTATAATCATTCATTATGTTGTTATATTCTCTTCCTACGGATTTCGGTGTTAAATTTATTATTATGCACATCTTCGCATACTCGATTACGTGTACGTATAGTCTCGGTACGTGTTCGCGCATGTTTCATGGCTACTCATGCGGTGAACATTTCTCACGAAAAAAAAAAAAAGAAAAGAAAAGAATACGACTTGAGAAAATAGCGCTCGTTAGATAAAGTACAGTGGAGCAAAAAACAAATCGTGGAATTTTTCGCTAACAGGATAAGGAAATTGCAGTTATTATATTCAAATCATATATATATAATTTACTCTTTAACGTCGTTATTGAATCACATATTTCATTTTATATTTAACGTTCGAATATAATATTATCGATCATCCGAAGTGTATCAGACTTTATTTAAAAAAATGTTATTTTTTTTTTATAAGTATAATTTGTACTTGGCACGATTTATGGAAAAAAGTGACATTTCATAATATGGAATATAAATTATAAATTTAAGTAATTTTAGAATTTCATAAATTTAAGTAATTATTTGTTTTCAATAAATAACCAAACTTAAAGTAAAAGAAATCAGGTGTATATTAAGAAAATTAATTTCTCCTGTTTGTTGTGAATAAGAAAAAAAAACTTACGATCACGAATTATTATGCCTAATGCCTAAACATATAATATTATATGTTCGCCGATCGATAGTTACAATAATTATTATGTTATACGTTTACTGAACTTTGGTAGTATTTTTGAATGCCATTAAAACTTTATCGTATATACACCAGCATATACATTAGCATATTAGGGTCGGACTGTGTCGCATAGGCGTAGGTCATCGGAAAGATTATAATTTACAATATTATATGTAATCGTGAGTTTTATTTTACTAATTTTCATATTATAATAAATATTATTATATTATTAATATCTAGTTCATCGCCAACTATATACTTTTACACGTCGATGACAATAATAACAATAATAATCATTATATGGCATTTTAATACTCTTTCGTTTTTAACGCACGCTGGTTTAACGTTTAATTATAATTATACGGTCAAGTATTATTAATTGGTCGTATCCGTTTTGAGTAAATTGAAAAAGTTTTTAGTCGGACTAGCCGAAGTCGACGTACTTATTCGTCGGTTGCGCGTTGCCTATATTAATTTGGATCGACCGTCAAAAGGTCTTCTTGTATACATAATGTACTATTAAATTATAAAATGTCTAATGTTTCTGTCCGATTTGTCGCTGATGGTCGTCGATAATATTATTTTCGCGTTCAAAATATAACCGTCGAGGCATATAATATTATATATTAATATTATTATTCGCCCACTATATTATACAAAGAGACCCGGGAAAGATAAACATTTCCTCCTCGGGGTATATAGAAATTAATATTATACGTTTTCGCTATTGTTTATTCACCCGTGAACCATTCGTCTTTCGACCCGTCACCAGCACCGTACATGATGGAATGGGAAGGGAACAAAACATTAAGTGAAAAATTATCGATATATTTCGTCTCCGACTCACGTTATAAGAATACGATGCCATTGCAATAATATATTATATATGATCCGGTAGGTACCTGTTACTATATACGAGTACCAGCTAGAATTTGTTTTGAAATGCGTATGTAACGAAATTAAATGATTTTAATATTAAAACCTCCGTTTATTTTGCGAAAAACGAACCGAAATTATACGGAATTAATCATATTATTATTAAGCGAAATCTAAATTTTTCAACACGTTTCTGTTAAAAGTCCTGTTTTCCAGCATATTATTCAATATAATCAATCTATTGTTATGTACCTATGACCTATATAATTGTTTATACGAGTATCGAGTTAGGCATTATAAATTTATAATTAATATTATAATCAATTGGTGGTTTTTCAACGCGATGTGTATTTCTTTTTTTTTTTTTTATGGTTATCTCTTGTAAAATTAATAATGTAGTAGAAATGTAATAATCAATTAAAAGTTCCGAATACTGTGCAGTTGGAAGTTTTCTTTTTGTATAATAATATAACGCCAAATAATAAGTTAATTTTTATTTTGTTAACAGACTACTCAGAGTCGTAATATAATTTTTATAGAAATCTTTCCCGAAGATAAAAATACAGAATAGTATTATAATTATTATTTTATGTTAAAATAGTTTGGCATTCTTATAAATATGAATATTATATGGTATGTTAGGATTTGTTATAAAAATGATCTGGATGATAATATAATAATATGATTATTGTACAATCAATTGTATAATGTCTATTAGGATAATTGGAATTACTATTTTTGTACCATAACTTTCTGATCACCTCGAATTAAAAATAAACTGTATATTATTATTTTCTAAATAAAATTATTATTGACTACAATATTCTGGTGCCTATAATTTTTTTTTTTTTTTTTTTTTTTTTTGTACATAAAATTTATAACGGATTTGAGTAAATCACTTCTATCGTTATGAATTACATAATAATTCTATAAATTTGTGAAACCCTGTGGCTTTCTTGGTCCCTAATGGAAAACGCATCCACTTCCGATAATTTGTGTTCTCAAAGATAATTTTCATTGAAAGTTTGGGACAGTATGCCATCGTTTCATAATGACTTAGAGAAACGATTCGCCGAAAACGTAAATTGTTTTGTAATGCAACGATATAGTGCGTATTTTACCCGGGAAAGGCATTATTTATTCATGTAAGAGAATATTATACTTTATGTACCATGTAATATTAATGATAGGAGGCGGCTATAATATTATTTTCTAAAGATTATAGTTAACCCGAGTCTAAAGTTACAATGAATTTGAACTTTCTGTGTTTATTATAATTTATAACTGACCAAAACGAGTTAACTTAATTAAGTAATTACCGTGTATAACCAAATCTCACAACTTCAATATTACGATCGTTAAATAATTATCTAGAATCTATGGTATAATAATACGAGTATATACAATTATGTAGGCATATTAAATATTGTTAAAAGGTTACTTTTGTATTTATCATTTTTTTGTTATCAAAATACGAATAATATAAATCATATTATTTTCATTATTGTACTATAGAACAGATTAAATTTATTATAATACAATAATAAATATTCATATTAGTTTTATTATAATATTATTGAAATATAATATTAATGTGGTTAAGTTTTGATCAATTATAAATTATATACTTATATTTGAATATAACATAATTCATAATGATATAAACACGAATAACATATTATATTTTAGTATAAAATCTAAATAAAAATTATATAAAAATATTACAAATTCAGATTCAGAATGTTTTGAGTTTTAAATTAGAAAATATAATGATAATATATGAAGGATAAAAGTTATGATTTTTTTTCGTTTTAGAATTTTGTTGGCCCATTTAATATCACATGACCTATGCAATAATAGATAATATACAATGCATTTGTAAATACTTTATTTTAAATTTTTTTATAAAATATTTATTTACATATAAAAAATAAAAAGTAAATATTAATCGGTATAAAAATATAGAACGGCTGAATGTATAGGCAAAATAGCTACACGCGTGCATTCATACTTTGGTAAATAATTATTATTATCATAATATAAATTTTTTTTTTTATTTTTTATTTATTATCTTTATGTTATGACGTAACACGTAATGTATAAGTATTATACACGCGTAATATAATATATTAAAATATAATATCGAGTACTTTATATATTTAATAATTTAGTTCCACTTTTACTTAACCGTTTGTCTCCTATTATTATGTTGCCTCTTCATAATTTTTTTACACGTTTTTTAAGCAATATTATGTTAGATTCATTATTCATATAAACATATATTTTTAATATTTTGTATACTTTTATTACATAATATTTTTCCTTGGTATTATATTGTACTTAAACGCTATACCATGTGCACATTTACTGTAACATAGTTAAACCTCCATTATTAATTCTAGTATATAATCGGTATACGACCGACATAATATTATATAAATTTATGATTTTCATAATTCGTAAATTACGGGGTTTTAAAAAACAAAGATAAAACACTAAAAAAATACATAAATAGACGATATTTTTTTAAAAAAAATAAAATATATAATATTTACCTAATACCTACTAATCATACTACGAGTTTATGAATTGTGGTTTATATGTTTTTTAAATTGTCGCGACCTAAATATTATATTGTACGAGTAGAAAGATAATTCTTTGAAAATATTTTATTGTATGTAATGTTGTTCTTTCGGAAGATTATTATTATATTATTATTATTGATTTATCGCGATTTAACGTATTCGATATGTAAAATAAGAGATTAATACGATTTTTTTCTTTTTTAATTAACAACGACGGTGTAGACTATAGATGGACAAATCAGACAGTTACCTATTTGGTATATATTATATTATGTTATGTAGGGCAAAAAATAGTCTATGTAGTGACCAGCATAATTGAATAATTAATCGTGGTTCAAAGTAAAAATCAATCCCTACGGTTGTCGTGAATATTCATTAAACACAAAAGGTTAATTAATAATTAGTATAATTACGAACCTTTCGATACCGATTACAATAATATATATATGATTATATTGTATTATATACATATTATTATAACGTAGGTACGTGAAAGAGTTACAATTAAAATCATTCCTTAATAATAAATTGTAATTATTTATACGATATTTACGATTGAAAAAATATATAATAGTAAAGCCCATAAATTGATCTAAAACTCTAAACGAATATAAAATTTATGATAATATCCATGTAGAAATATTTATTATAATATTCATTATCGTACTATTATATAAATCGCAGTATATAATTTTAATCGGCTTTAAATTAGAGATTTGAAAAAAAAATAGTAAACTTAAAGTCCAACTAAATCATACGAACTTATTTAAAATTTTAACAACCAAAAGGATTTAGTTTTTCTTTTTTTTAAATTTATTTTATGATAAAAATAAAAGCAATTAAAAATGTAATATTTAGTTGCGCTATTGAAAACTAGAGTGCACCAGTGGTTTTAATATTGCATTATTTTAATATTTTGATTATTAATTATTCCAACAACATGACGTTTTAAAAATTTGAAAAACGAAAATATGAATATAAAATATAATTCGATTAAAACTTTTAATCTGTTTTCTCGAATTAAACTACAATGAAAAAAACAACCTTTTTAATATATTCAATTTAAATGTTATGAATTATTATTTTATTTTTATAAAAAATAATTGATCTTTGAATATAATTTAATATAAAATAAAATAAACGAACCTAAAGGTTAATCTATTTCTTTATTATCATTTTTTACACGATAAATAAAGATTTTTATTATAACAAAAAATTATTGTCTTAGTTAACTAATACTTTGTAATGTAAGGATAAAAAATTATATCAAAATATATACTTGAATCGATTGTTAAAACAAAATGTAATGTTAAAATTTTAAATAACTTATACATATTATAATAATTCTAATATTATAGTACGTATATATTTTTAGAAATGTAACATTACTATTTTTAGAGTAATTAATGAGGAAAGTATAATATATTTACACACATGTGGCATCATATTTTTATCCTTACTAATTATTTAATAATAAATTTGTATGATAAATAATATATTGTTTGTGGTTCGTATGCAAGGTTCCAGTAAATATTAATGAGATTAAAATTGATATTATTTTTTTAGTTATTTATTATAATTTTATATAAATAATTTATTTGTTTTTATATTTCATCGCAATTTTGAATATTATAAATTTAAATTTAATTTATAAATAAATGATTGTTTAATATTAATTTTTAATTTTTCAATTATAAGTATCAGTGTAATCTTTGTTTTTAATGATTATTTTGATATTTTTTTTCTTTTTAAATACTATTATTAATTTTAAAACAAATTTTGATCCAGAATTAATGAATAGACGCAAAAGAAAATATTCAAGTTGATAATAAATCAGTAAAGATTCTAATTCTAAAAATTGATAAATATTATAATATAACTACTCGTATAATATTATATTATTTATAATTTTAAGAATTTGAAATTATATTTTTAATAAAATTGAATTTAATAATACTTATATGAATAATATTTGAGGGTAATAATTAACGTTTTAATTTTTTAATTTTTAATTTTTTAGTTATTTAATGTAAAACTGTTTTTAATTCATACGTATGAGAACTCGTAATATATATTTGATTATTATTATTTTTAAACATTATTGAGTCTCGCTTCAATTATTTGCTAAGTAATGTGATTTTCATGTTATTAAATTTATTATTCTACTTGGATATTATATTCTAAATTCATTTTCTTGTTTGATATATTTATGTATAGATTAAATGTACTTTACAAAACTTTTTTTAAGTTGATTTTTTTGTAAAGGTTTTTTGGAGGACGTCAAATAATAAAAAAAAAAAATTAAAGAGGAGAGCAAAATTCTTTTGATCGTTGGTAAAACGAGAAATCCCATGGGTAATACTTTTATTTAGAACGGGGGATGATCGATGTACATTCCCTGCTTCATCGCAGTTACGTGCACAGACGGGGGTTGTCATTGCCTCTCTACATATATATTCTTTAGATACGTTATGCTAAATTTGACATACTTTTGCGGTATTTCTATTTATTCAATAAAAATATACATACGAGCATATTACGTATGACATGATAAAAACTTAAACATCGTATATTATATTATGTCAAAGTTATTACATTTATACAAATATAAAAAGTAATAATTGCGTCAATGTGTTTTTCCGAATATTTCACATTTTTTCAAATCGATCAATTATTATATTATATTAATATGTTTCAAATATCTCAGATGATGAGTTTAAACACAAACATAAAAAAAAATACGCCTAAAACAATATTACAAAATACTGATTTTCAATTTGTAATACTTATCGCCTTATCGGTATACATTTATGATATAGTATTTTGGACTGTGCCATAAAAATTTATAATAAAATTAAATTTTTTTTTAAAAAAAAAAACGTGTAGTTTTTAAAAATTCAAAAATATAACACAAATAAAAAGTTATTGATCCGGACAAAACGCTGTGCAGATACGTTCCTGCAGTATTATATTATACTTAAATTGATTAACATGAATTTCATGTTGTAAAACTATATTATATAGTATAGGAATTATGTTTTCAATATTGTAGTATCTATCATAAAATTCACATAATATAAATTACGACGCGGTAATATAAAATAAACTATCGTGAATCGTTGTGCATGTTTTTTTTTTTTTTTTTTTTAACTGTCTATTGTGAATAAAAGTATATTTGTATAGCAGCTGGTTTCACGAAGATTACAAAATATTACAATAATATCGAAATGTACTTATTATTAGTTTGTCAATATTAACCCTTTATGTGTTTGTGGCGTGCATACATGCAGTTTGTAAACGAACGGGCAGAACAATTTATGTTTTATAATTGCAAATTTTAATATGGATTTGAATTCTAATTATACTAAGCGAAATTTTAACATCGAAATAATTATGACCATTGATAATGGTTAATTTTTATAACATACGAGTATAATAAGTACTTATGTGTTATGTCATACGAGTTCAATATGATTTGGGAGGAAGTAAAGAATATATTATATTTAAATATAACCAGTTAGAAATATCTTTATATTTAAATTTTGAATTCAATTAGAATATTTTTATCTGTAAAGTTAAAACAAATGTACACAAAAATACTCATAAATAATTGTACGATCTATCGGCTAGATTAGTTGTTTTTTAGAAAGTTAATATTATCTTTGCGTAAAAAAATAATAGTGACAAATTTAGAAACTACAGAAAATTTGTGTTAAAAAAAAAATATTTCAAAATTTCTTTTATATTATTCATTGAAATAAAAAAGTGTGTTATATTTATTAAACAAAAATTAACAAAAATAATTTAATTATACGTAAAAATAAGTATAGAATTCGTTTACGTATTTATATTTAATCTTTTAAACAATTTTAAATATATATATATTTTTTTAAATTACCAATGCATACAGGGCATATGGATTAAATGTATATACGTTGTATATTAATTAGTGGAGTGTGTATAGACCACTTGTGATATCAGGATGCGATATAAACACAATAATCCACCACGAACAACAAAATAATCACGAAAATATTCACAAGATAACGTCGTGTTATAAATAATATCGAATTATCGGATGATTACAATTTTGTCGTGTGATAACAAAGTGGGCTTCCATATAATATTGCACAGTTTTTCGTAAATTAAATAAATTTCATAAATATTAATTTAAATGAAAAATAGTTGCGTCCGTTAAAGGGTCTTTAGAACGAACGACAAAACATCTCGCGATACGAAACATAATATATTATACAATTTGTAATTTTTATACGGTTTTTCGTATAAATATTTCGGAATAAATACATAACGAGTATATGTGCGCATATTTTGTAACGTTTAAATCAAGATCAAATTGTCGGTTGTTTTGTATACTATCGACTGAAAAAATCACTACATCGACTATTCGACTATATACAAACACACAATTAGGTTTGTCAAATTCGTCCGACCCACGAGGGGTTCGGGCAGCGTATACGTTTCAGTAACTGGCTTGGACAGAGATCGATCGGTTATATATAGAAAGCAATTCCAATTAGCAACAAAACACGTGGCGTGGCCAGGGAACAGTTTAAAGGTTTTTCCCCCAATTGAATATAATACACATGATATGTTTTCCATCGCGATGCGATCGATTGAATTACGCGAAAACTCCCCTTTGAACGTCCTCGAGTTGCGACCTAAAAATATAATCGCGACTTGTTCCGGCTTTTCTTTTTGATTCCGCCGGACATATTACCTAATAAATAATAATTTTAAACTCCAAGACGTTCAAATATATTCGGTACCCGTGATTTTTACGACAATTTGAATTTGTTTGAATTTGTTTTATCGGCACGCGTATTATTATCGTTATCCGTTAAAAACGACATTAGAAATTTCGTACATCTAGATACAGTTTTATAAGAAATACACTACATAGTACGAGTTTGATTTTTTGAACTTAACAGTTAATATTGTTATAATACAGGATGGGTTCGTTTTATCACTAACGGATAAAATATATAGGATATTTTAAAAAAATTAAAAATGTTAATATCAGGTATAACAATACCGCGGTTAAGATAATAACACGGTATCGTATTATCGTCTATAAATGATATATTTTTAAATAATAAAAACGCGAGCGTTATAATATATAAAATAATATAACATTTTATAATTATTTTAAAACGCCAACTTTACGCCCCCACATAATTATATAATCGATAATTATTATTTGTCGGATGGCTAAAAAACGAACATAAGTTAATAACGCGATATTAATTAATGATACTCGTGTTGCGTTGGACGAGGTCGGGGGGCCGAGGTCCGATAAATCTTAAAACGAGTAAATAAATTTAATATAAATAATATTAAAAAACGGGCTGCGCGATGATGTTTTACGCTTCTCGGGCCAACTTCCGAAAATAAACGCGAATTAATACACGACACGAACAATACGTAATAAAGTATATAATAAAAATAATAAAATATTATAAATTATAATTATTTTATAATCGTTACGATGGAAAAACGTGAACAACGAGATTTTCTTTATACCTATAAATGTACGATGGATTTTTTTTCCCATCGCCCTCGAGACGGAAATTATAATATTATTTTTCGAGAGAGCGCGCGCGCAGGCTTTCGTGATATAATATTATGATATTTTTATTCTTCGCCCTCGTCGTGACGTCGTCGTCGACGCCACCGCGGTCGTTACACGCTCCACACGACGTATATGTATATATATTAAGCTCGCGCATTGTACAGGGCGCGATCGGAAACATTTTTTTTTCCTCCCCCAAAACCGAATCGCGATTTTCGCATCACCCTGTATAACGAGCGATTACGGTTTCGGATGATGGCGGCTCGTCCTTTACATTATAATATAAACGTTCGTATAACGACGGTGTGGCGGGTTCGGCGCATCATATTATAACTGCGTATTTTACACACACACACACACACACACACACACACACACACACAATCATAATAATTTATACGGAAGTGGAAAAGCGCGTGTAACCCTTCGTTCGATCCGCAGCCCTTTCGCCGCGCGCACGACACTTCCGACCGTATGTATTTATATTTGCAGAGCGAACGGCGCACGTGGCGGTCCCGGTCGCACGTGGAACGGTCGCCGTCGGCGGCGTTTCGTCCTCGCGCTCTCCACGTACGCGCCCTTCGGATATTAATATATTATTAGGTATAAATATTTCGAATATCCCGGGTATAATATAATATATATATATATATTTATAGAATTGAAAACGGTTTTTGAATCCGACTTGCAGTTTATAATATTATAAAAATAAAATATATAATAATAATAATAATATTATTTTTATTATTATTATTATTATCGACGATTATAGGACGATACATCAAAAAATAGGTATTATTAATTATTTAATTATACGTGTGTATGCCTGCGTTTTTAATATTATTTATATATTTTTGCCGCGGAATTTCGAGTTAATTTTGATACGATATGAAATGAGAAGAAAATTAGACTCGCTAAAATTTAGATAATTCGCGCAAATTGTTCCTCGAGAGAGGTATGAAAGTTATCCGGGGAAATTATTGGGTACTCGACACTCGTGCCGCGGCGGATATCGCAGACGATATTATACATTTTTATTCGCAGATTATACGACATATAATTTTATTATATTCGTTAGTTCAAGATTTACCTTTCGAAAATTTTATATTATTCTGCGATAATAGTGTTTAGTTTGGTTTTTTTAAATTTCGCGTTATTATATTTATATATATATATATATATATATATATATATATATATATATTATATATTGGATTAACTTATCTTATTATATAAGAGCAAAACATTATTATTAGTCATCGACGTATAAAATATCGGATCGTTTATATACCGTGTTATCGGTATATACCAAGACGGTCTTTCGATACATTTCTAAAGAATATATTAATTTTTTTACGGCTGTTTTATCCACTTTAATATTATTGATCACACGGTTCGGTAAACGTTTATATAATAAATGAAATGAAATTAAATGCCTATAAATAAATTAAATAATAATAATAAAAAAAGAGAAAAAATACGATCATTCAGTGCATATTTTAATTATTTTTAGTTAGGGACCATGATTATAATAATAATATAATGGTATTATTTTTATATCCATCGTGTATATTTTTGGTTGAGTGTTTTCGACGTTTCACAATAGAAAAATGAATTGGATAAAAGGTTAATAATACTATATCGTCCAATAACGAAGGAAAACAGAAAATATAGTTACAAATATCTGAAATAAATTATTTTCCAAACTTTTTAATAATAATATTATACACCTATCACAGAGTAAAAAATTATTATAATTCTTGGTTGACGGTTTGTCAAACAATCCGGCGACACACGAAACGTTCATAAAATTTAATTTTAAATTATAAGTCTATCGTGATTTAACAGTGAATTTATAATATTTCTATCGTATATTACACCGCGGTTTTTTAAGGTAAAAGTTTAACTATAATATAAAATGACGCTATAGAATTACAATAAACAAATTGAAACCAAATTTTTTTATAAAATCTTAGAAGTTTAAATCAATAATAATGTAATAATATAATATATATATATTATTATTACAATCAGATTTATTTAATAAATAAAATTTACGATTTTGTTTTCAAATGACATTTCGAAGTTTATCGCATCAGTGTTATGAATACTTTCTATATGTTTTTCAATTTAATATCGAAAATCTAACTTTTGTTTTGTCAGTAAAAAAAAAAATCGTTTAAAATAACAATTTATTTAAGACGAAAAATGGAAGATATTAGTAAGTGAAATACTGACACTTGATGATTTGAAGAAAAAAATGGGAAGTAATATAGCTAACAAAGTGTATACACAGAGACCCCCCGTGAACATAGTCAACAGAATAGGATACGCTTTTAGGACAAATTCGAATTTATTTCGCATGTTTGCTTTCAATTTCGTTAGAACTATCAGAAAATAAAATATTCAAAAATAAAAAAAAAAACCTATCGATAACACGCGTTTTGTATTGCGTGTTGGAAATTGTATTGTCAAAAGTTCAATTGGGCCTCATTTTAATTTTTTTTTTCTATCCACGAAGAAAAATCGTTATTTTTTTTTTTTTTTTTTTTTTTTTTTTCCCCTCTTGTGTTTTTGATTTATGTGGTTCCGTTTGTGTTTGACTTATTTGTTTAACCGTTTTTCGATGAACTATATAAGTTGGACGATTTATAAGTTCGTTTGGTAAATAAGCTGATGGGAAATCCTTTAGTTTTCTATTGTTTTCCTATCATATCATTTTGAACTCAATTTGGTGATATTAACTTTTTGGTTTTATCTATATTTTATTAAATAATACGCACAATGTATTTATTACGTCAAACTTTTTTGATTTGTTACTTGTTAGACATACAAAAATCGAACAATATCTGTATATATTACATAGAGAGTTAAAAATAATTTTTAATGTAAAACTATAAATTCGCGATAAACTTGAAAGTAGTTTTGACAATGGATTTGTATTGTTATTATATTATATACATATCCATATTAATTATAAATAGAGGAATTTATTATTAATTTGTGATTATAGATTGAGTTTTATAAAATTAACTCCAGTTAATTATGATGTGTTCTATCGTAAACAAATATTACATTTGTTTTATATTTATCTACAGTTCAACACAATAACTTAATATTTATTAAGTTTTCCTTGTACGCGAAATAATTATCATTATAATGCGATTAAAATTAAAACGTTCAATAAAGTATTGTGAAAATACCAATAAAATTATGGATTATTCTTTTTGTATCGCAAGCGAGTATAAAATCTTTATTTAAAATAATATATATATTTATTTAATGTATATAGTTTATTATTTAACAAAAATTAATTTGACTTTAAATTATAATAATATCGTTGAATTGTATAATTCACTTGTGTAAAACGTATTAAATATTTTTAATAAACTTAGTTTAAATTACAATTGATATTTTGAAATATTACATAGGTAACCTATAAACGATTTAAATATTATAATATACTTGTATTATATGTATATTATAAAAAAGAAAATAGCTATTGAATTTAAATCGATTCAATTCAATTTAATAAACATTAAAAAGTTCCAATAATATAAATTTTATCGTTGAACAGTTTGTATATAATATGAAGAATACAATATAACGTGCTCGAGAGATGTTTATCTTAATACATTTCCATTTCAATTAGTTTTTTTTTTCATAAAAACACCAATAAAATTCACAACCTAATTGCGGATACAATTTAAAACGCATAAAAACTTTTATTAAATAATTCTGCCGACGGATGTTAATATGTCGCATGTAGTATAATATATTATTGGTTAAAATTCCGAAAAAGGATTATTATCGGTTACTATATTAGAGTCCGAGTAGTTTTTCCGTTATGGTACTTTCTATACCGCGTTATACAGCTTTATCAAAACATTTTATGATTTATTCGTTCGAGGAGGGTCTGTACGCGTTATATTATTATTGTATATACCATGAAAAAAGAACGCGTATAGCTACGATAAATAAACAGTAAAATGTAATAACCGTGAATCGGAATAAAGTTAGTTTTGCACAAGATTTGTACAAAACTATAAATATATTGTAAACCATAGAACTATACAGAAGATAATGAAGAAATTTACCACTCGCGTATTTATAATTTATATTAACTTGGTTGATAATTAAAACATTTTAACGCGTTTAGCGTGGGTAAAAAAAAAAATACGTCGACAATAATTTACATAAAAAAAATTCGTCTTGTGCTCATAAATTTACAAAATTTATACTCTTCGCATAAATAATATTATTATATACCTTGTATGAGATACAACCCGGTAAAAATAATGCCAGTTAATTCCACTATTAAACACCGGTTTTGTACACTTTAATTTGTCATATTATTATCTAAAGGTCGGGTAAAATTTAAACTTATAATATACTGTCGTGGGATTTTCGAGCAAAAAGTGTATGCGGACTGCGGACCGAGACCGTAAGCCGTTCTGTACGATTGAAAATAATAATATGACATATAACTTTTCCCCGAAACATTTATACTATGATATTATAATAATTTACTTTTACACGCATGAAAATCGCCTTGTCAGCTCGTCCTTCTGTTATAATATTGTACTCTTGTGTCTTGTATTTATACTTAATATATTTTAGCACGCCTTCATCGTTATTATTATCAATATTAATCGGATATTTAAAATGTTTCATCGTTTCATCGTTTAAAGCCGAAGGTAAAATTCATTTACAGTTATGTTATTTTTCCCCGCTCTGTACTTTCTACAAAATCAAGGAATTACATGTTAAATTAAGCTATCTTTATGAATAATAATTATTGTAAAATGAAAAATATAAATTAAACCGGAGCGAATGTGCAGACTTAGAGTAGGGAAATAATTCCCTGATCGTGATGAGACAATGACGCGTCTGAATAAAATATAATGCCTATACATATGTTTTTATTATTATTAGGTATAATAATTTTATTTTTAACGGTTTTTCGTTTATTTCAATCGTACAATGTTATTGTCGTATTTATACCATAAAATTTTGGGCAAGACTGTGGCAATACATTTTTTTATTTCTTGGCCTGGATCGTTGCGCATATACGAGTACTTCCAATGCCATCGAAATTATTTGATTTGAATTTAATTCGAATAATAATATAATAAATAGGTTTTCATTTGTCGGTAGACTAGTTTAATACAATTATTATTATGTGACGTTCAAGATGAAGATAATAATTATGCGATGGTTATTTTCATGTTATAATATCATATTATTATCATGTTGTTATTATTATTATTATTATGGATTTCTTGAAGTATATAGGTATATTGCTATGACGTGCATTTTACGCTAGAATCTAATTGAATTAACATTTAATACGTATTCTCATTGTAAAATCGGATTTATTCCCAAAAGCCATGTGCTTTTAAAGAAGTCGAGTCACGCAATATTTTTCTTTGCAATAATGAGAATTCGATTCGTTCTTAACTTTAGCCATGCTATATAATTGGATTAGTCGTTTTAATAATAGCTATAGTATTTCTTATTGGACAAATCAAAGAATAAATTATACCTTAACGTTTTATTAAACTTATAGTTCCATAATTTAATGAAAATGAAAATAATTATCGAACTTTAAAATGAATTGAGTAAATACTACAAATTTTATTATTGATTTGTTTTATTTTAAATCAGTGTAGGTACATAATTTATATTTTATAATGAACTAATATCATAAAGGGTTTACGAACTGTTGATTTTAATATTTTCTTCGCACTTATGAAAATGTTCATCATATTACACTGGGGGAGTATTTAATGACATTTATGGGCGTGATACATGAATTTAAATTGTACTTATTTAATATTTAAAATACTTTTTTCTCTCAGCATTATCTTCTCAGAAATGTATAATACGTAATATTGTAATGTTTGTTATACGAGTACAAAGTGAAATATTTAGAGAATAGATAGGTACTATATAAACAAAATATTTGTCATTAAAATATTAGCACCTGAGGAAATTGCTCTGCTCCTATTACATATTATAACGTTTATATGACGATTATAATATGAATTTATCGTTATCATAACATATTTTATACGTTTGAATAGGTCCGCGATTTGAAAACAAATCGTAATAAATTACTACGTTTACTTAGATAAAATACGATATTATACGCGGATAAAATTGAAATAGTTATCACGTGACTTTGATAAACGAGCTCATACACAAATCTAATTATTTGAGATATATGTTTTGAATTCAACACAACATCAAATATAAATTTAACCTCCCTAATTTCGTATTACTTGTATCAATCAGTTTTGTCGCCTTTACTTGATCATAATTTTCATTATTATAGTAACAAATGGAATTTACGTATAAAAATTGTTTTTATTTTGTAATATTTTATGCGCAATCAACAACGGCGTCACTATAGGTACTATAATATTATCACCGCTGTACAATATTTTTAATTTTAATTTTTAATTGATCATACTCATAATGAAAATTTAAACGTGTATCGACAATTGATAAAGATATAAGTATAAAAATGATTTTATATTATAGTTGAAAAAACTATGCAATATTATAATTTTTAACATGAAAAACATATTTTTGTATTCAATTTTAATGATAGAGAATTATGCGTTTTCACGTTTTTTTAACTGTACTTCA
Source organism: Tetraneura akinire (assembly GCA_021307375.1). Taxonomy (NCBI): domain Eukaryota; kingdom Metazoa; phylum Arthropoda; class Insecta; order Hemiptera; family Aphididae; genus Tetraneura; species Tetraneura akinire. The sequence continues at coordinate 9,274,510 of JAIUCT010000017.1, read as the reverse complement.
AGGATCTGCAGCAGTTATTTTCTTTACATTAAAAATACTCGTGTTCCCAAACTATCACTTAGTTAAATTAAATATTTATTTTGCAACAATTCTAATTTAAATATTAAACTAAAACCATATATATATAAAAAAAAAAAAATAAAAAATAAATAATGGTATATACGAATGTAATCTGCATTGTGCCATTGTGTATAAGTACTCGTGCTATATCACACTTAAAATTAATTATCGATAATCAAAATTGAAAATATAATAAAATATAATAACGATTGCAATTTTTCATTTCGCGTATTATACGAGTCAGTTGAAATTTTGTAATGTTCATTTCTCGTTAAAAATTATTATAATAATATAGCGTTTTTGTGGGTTTACGTCGGTCGGTCGCGACAAATATGATAATAATTTGACTAGACGAATTTATTTTTATAGAAACTTCGTGAAACCATCGAGGGCATACGAATAATAAACCCCTAAAGGAAAAAAGTCGCAGAGAATATTATTCAATTTGCCGGAATGACTAGACACGATTCGTTGTGACGTATATATTATAGTATATAAGTACCGCGAAAACTAATGTAATTTTAAATATGATGGGAACCCGGTATAGAAAATAATAAAATATACACGTGGAAGGGAACGTTTTGAATAACGAGTGGGGAATTCGTACGGAAATAAAAACGTAATAAAAGACTTGTATTGACCGCGATCACTGCGTATAAATATTATATACTTATATATAATATAATATGCTTTTTTAAAAATAAAATAATAATTGGACGGTTTCTCAAGGCAATCGCGCTCGTGCTAACACTGTCCAACACTGATCGAAGTAACTTATAGTTAACCCATAGTCTCTACGTATAATATTATATACGTGACCACGTGGTATAAACACCCATCACGATACAACTACCGTGGTTGCTCGGTTATTTTGAACGCGGTTTGGTCAAACTCAAACGGACGCGCGCGAGCATCTTGAAATAATATTAATTATAATATATTAATTCTTTTTTTTTTCTTTTTTTTAATATCATATTAAACACGAGGTATTCGCCGTACGCGTACAATATTTGACAAACGCTTCGTTTATTCTAGAGCATATAGCGTGTTATATTCGTAAGCGGATTTACGTTTTTCGTATACTTATTATACACAATTATTATGATAATCGATCGAGAGCAGAAACGATTTCTTTGGCGACGATATTATCATAACACACACACACACACATGCGTGGACGTAAAATTGCCGAATAAAGTTAAACATCAAGTCGTGCGAGCGCGCGCGCGAAACGTTCCGCGACCGTGCGATAAAGAGATTTTGAAGGTCTGCGGGGCTTATGGGCGGTTTATGAGTTTATTATGCGTTTAAGTATTAATCCCGTTGCTACCCACGTTTAGGTAGATAACTTTACGCCCAAAAATATTGGAAAAGTTTGGGATTTTTTTCCTATTTTTTTTTTTTACTTTTTATTTATTTTTTATGTATTTATAATATATATATAAGAATATTATAGCGTATACCGCGGTCGTCGTTATCGTCTTTGTCGTTTTATTTTCCTATCATAAAGTTCAATAGTACTATATATATGTGTGTGTGTGTGTGTGTGTACAATGTGTGTACGGAGTATACGGACCTGTAACGGGACAACTACTTTAAAAGAGTTATAAAAACGCTAAAATAAAGTTAATCGTTTAGGTAACTTTATATATTTTACATTTTAAAAAATTCCTCAGTCGAGTTCAGAATATTGCTCTACCAATATTTTTTTTTACGTTTATTTATTATATAAAAGATTTCGAGAATATTATTTTACGATTTTTATCTATTTATGTTCAATCTAATATATTATAAGGATATATAATATAATAATATGAATAGTTTATATTAATCATATAATTTATATAACGTGTGTGCATGTATCTATAGGAAAATAATTAGAAGAATAGCTAATTAATTAAATTACTCAAATTAAAAATAAATAAATAATTATAATAATTTATTTATACACAATGTTATATAATAATATGAAATATTGTTTTATTATATTATATTATGAAAAAAAAAATTAATTTATTCTGTGTTCAGTGTAATTTTTTTACCTTTTTTTTTTTTGCTGTACAGGAAAATTGTTGAAATTATCAACGCGAAAGAAACTTACATAATATATAACTATCTGCGCTTGATATTATTATTATTATTATTATTATTGTCATCATCAAAGATGAAAGAACATTATATAAACCTTCCATTGTATGTCAAAAATACAAGAATACTAGAAGTATATTGTTACGTCATTGTCATACATTTGTTTCGTGTTTTATACAAACGATCCCAAATAAAAGACGCGACGACTTAGAGTGCAATTCACCGATTTATTATAGCTGGATGGCTCTAAAGAGAGTCTTTGGTCTGAAATCGTAAAATTTTATCTGGTTGGGTGGTCAGTGAAGTATCGGGTCAAGAGCAGTTCAGGCGCACACGTAACAAATCTTTCGAAATTTTCTCCCCGTCGACATTTAAGCGATATAACTTTTATATTTTTTATTTTGCACCAACACCAATAGACTCGTAGAAAAATCAATACATTTTCGATGTTTATTAAATTTTTCTCAATTCGCCTAAATGATTATACGAGTATTATGGCAAAAGAAAAATTAAAATATACATTCACGCTTTTTTTATATGCAATATACAAGTATATACTCAAATATGTTGTTGTCTCTTCCAGAATATTTTATAGCCTCAGTTTTATTAGATATATATCTCACCGTCCTGAAATATAATAATAAAAACAGATGATGCATGAAAAGAAGTTTCCCTATAGCAATAATAATAATAAATCTGCTACAGTTTTATATAAAATTAAATATGTTATTTTTAGTTTGTCGTACGTCATGACGTTTAATAACTGATTTATATGAAAAATATCAAATACCCAGTATAAAAACGTATAATTTTAATGATTAGGTTAGGCAATATTACAATTTTTTATTTGTGAATTATCATCCAATTTGATTAGGTTTGAGTGGGTGGTTTAGTATCGATAATTTACTAACAGCGATTGCTATTAAGTATTGAAACAGTTATTGAAATCAATGAAGCGTAAAACTACGATTTGGATGTCTCCTTATTAAAAAAAAAAAAATCAACAATATAACAAGTACGTATTTCATACGTCTCGTTATAACCATATAATTATTTAAAGAGAATATTTAAAATTACATTCGTATTCATGAACGATTATTTTATATATTTATAATTAATAAAAATATTCGGTTTGTAGTGGTATATATACAATATAAAATGTAAATGAATGTCTGATGTGTACTCTAATTTAATTATACAACGTTTATAAATGTAAATTTGTAACAAAAAAAAAACAAAAGTAATAAAACATAAAAATATATAATTTACTATATTAGTATACGTAATATTATACAGGTGGTAACAAATTTATTTGCATATTTTTTTATTCGTTTATAATTACCCAATGTTTATAGTATTATTATTATTATCAGTAATTTTAATAAATGCGAATACTTTTAAAGTTTAGTAGACAATATCGTAATATATTCTGTTTACGTATTTATGAAATTATACTGTAGGAGATGTATTATGGAATATATACACTTGTATAAAGTTGTAACTTGTAAGTTTGGTTATGCAAAAATGAAAATGAAAATTAATAAATTGAACATAATAAACTATAAATAAAGATATCAGTTTTATTTGATTAAAGTTTACACGAGGTATTTTTCCTTTACATTTCCTTTTTTATTATTAATTTAAACCGAACATAATATAACCATAATATAACCATAATATAATAAACATATAAAAAAAGCTATATTATAAGAGTGTCAAATATACTCGACTGTATAGTGCTTACATTTAGATTTAAGTGAAATTACAATATTAGTATATTACACATCGTATTATTATCGATTTCCTATAGTATGATTTATAATAATTTATCTGACGTGCTATTTTTTTTTTTTATTTAATAATGAATTATTGTATATGAATTCGAATTTGAACTCATTGCATAATAGAGTTATTATAATATATTTGTTTTTTTTTTATGTATAATGTATAAGATATATTCTACAAGTTGATTAATGATTCTTCGTAAAAAGTTTAATTTATATAATATTGATAAATAATCATTTCAATATACTAAAAACGGTGTTATATAAAAGGAGAATAATATATATATTTATATTTTTAACGTTTAGGGTAATAATGTGCCTAATATAATATTTACGTTATGCAGACAATACACAAATAATTATTAACCAGAACACATACGGAACAAAATTATATTTTGTTACCTAATCTTTCTGCGAGGCATACCGCGGTTACTTGTAGGCTGTAACAAATATATTATATAGCATTACATAATATGATTATTTTTATTTTTTTGTTATTACTATTCTAATATTCGTCTGTGCAACGTATCGCGTTTATTTCATAACGAAGAAAACGGTACAGTTCGTGATCCAGAAGAGGAGGAGGAGGCGTGGGTTACTATCTGTGAGAAACCATGGTAATAATAATTGCCCATAAGTTGACCAACAACCAATATACCAATTCCCAGGTCAGTTTCCAAGAGGTATAATAAACATTTTTAAACAGTGTTGGAGATTATCGCTGTGACACGAACTGCAGTTGTTGTTATTGTAAGAAAATACGATTGTTATAAAACAGTCGAGTTTCATTTTGCTATCGTAGCCGTTACTTCCTTTGACCTGTGACTGAAGTAAATGAAATAAAGCCAGAACGCAATTATTTATACTCGGGGAGGCAAAAAATATTCGTCAGGGCGTTCCATTCCAACATTTAGATTAATTGGTCGAATATATTAAAATGATAATACGAGCGGTAACCGTATATTATCTTAAACGAATATTGATTTGATAGGTAGTAATATTATATTATGACATACCCGAAAAAAATTATTTTTAACGTCTAATAAGGACCTCCTTCGCGGGCAAAAAGAAATAATGTACCTAATTAATCGTTTTTATAATAATTATTTTAAATTTTAATGATTTATACAAAATATGAGTACCAAATGCTGTTTCAATTTCTCGTATATTTTAATAATAAACCAACCATAGGATTTTTTCAGAGTGTACATTATATTATTTTATAATGTTACCATTGTTTTTCTTCGTTTATTTTCGTAATTAAATTTTGTTTTTCGCGTCGACATAAAATAATAAAACGTGGTTTAAGTATATACCTTATCATAACATATATATTATATATATTATATACTCGTATTGTATATATTATATATAAATGTGACTAATTATTTAATTATTTAAATTAACTAACTGGACACGCGTTTTTATTTTCCCCCTACAACAATAATAACCGTTAAGTTCCATCAAATTTGTACACAATATTTATTTTAAGTATAATAATATGTTGGTAGGTAGGTACACGTAATACGCACTAATGCACAAACCGTGAACAAACGTTAAAATGAAATAATATAACATCGTTAAGTTACGTTGTATTATTATACACGCTCGTATTATCATAATTTACGAGTATAATATTTATTTTTATGATAATATGCGCTCCCCACGTCAAAATAATTTCGACGATTAGATACGAACTGAGGAGGACTCGCGCAGGGTCGTTCGATGTATCGCGAAAAATAATAAGTGAAAAAAATAATAAATAATAACAAAAAACAAATCGTGGCGCGAGTCAAACCACCACCCGAGGACTGTCGTTCTATGTACGAGGACGGTCAAGTCGACGAGAAAACGCCTTCGAGTATATTATAATAAAGCGTGTTCAAAACCGCGTCACGTTTCCAATAATTCTGACCCTCAGCCGATAATTTGTCCGGTGAAGGACCGGATGACCCCCGCGCCGTCATCGTTGAAAACAGCACGCGCGCACGATTACTGGTAACCGCGGTTATATAGTGGTTATAGTGGTTAGAGTAAATTTTCACCGTTCCACTCACCCGCCACGGCAATCTACCGGTGGTCAAAGGTCGATCCATTTGAATTTCGGCAGTTTCTCTACAATAATAATATTATAATATTATAAATTTATAACCAACACCACGGGCGTATTCTAATAATAATTATATGCATATATTTATCACGCGAGGTTTTACTACCTATTCGAACCGATGAGATGAAAATCAAAACAAAAGTCAATTTATTTACGTACGAGCAGTAGTAAAATATTGGTATCCTTTTTCATTTTTTTTTCAATGCGAGCACTGCGTATACGCGCGTCGATTGTAAATTAAACTTTTTTATTTTTCAAAAAAAAAAAATTTTGAATAGATTGCGCGAAACGTTATGTATATTTATGTGGAACGATAAAAAAAAAATTGTTTTGCAAGACGAACATCAATACGCCATCATAATATTAAAGGAAAAGGAGGAACGAGACGTTTATTAAGGGGCTAAATTTTGCAACTTTTATTCACGTTTTGGGATTGAATATAGTCACATTACGTAGCAAGCTGTTAGTTATTGCTATATCCGGTCAAAAATATCGTTAAAAATCCTTCTTGTCGCTAAAAATCACTTTCCAAAATAATTTAAAAAAGAACAGAAAATTCTCCAACAGTAAACCGATTTTTGTAATTTTATTGGTACGTACAACAAAATTTATAAATCGAGCAACATAATATCCGTTCTTTGCGATTGTTAATACTTAAAACGCATTAACAACAGGCAAAATGAATATTTACAAATTCGAAAAATTATATAGTGTTGTTGTCGACAGTAATAAAGTATTAAAATTTCGTCTATTACAAAATGTAATATATAACCGACGAAACAATTTTGAGATAAAAACGCACGTATAAAACAATTACTAAATTTTTTATTTACAATTTATTATTTTATTATGTTAAACCCTAAACGAATGATAAAATTCGCGTAAAATTTTTATAGTTATTCCCGATATAAATGTATAGACTTACACTTTATCGCTTTAAAGTAAAATAATATCGTATTATAATACGTATTACGAGAAAATAAAGTTTTTCGATATTTTAAATGTGTTTCGGACGTCTCAATTCACAAAAAAATAATAATACAAAATTAAGGGTAGTAAAAAATATATTACGATTTAATATAAAATGTAAATTTTGTCCGTTATATGCATATTATAATTATAACATCTTGAAATGTCCAAAATATTCTCCTCCAGCAAAATATAGCCGTTTATTTCAGTTATAGTTTTTATAATATCGTACGAATTTATATTAATTTGCTATTCCGGTCAAAACGTATTTAAACGACGTATAACCGTTTACGGGCACGCGCAATATCATGTTAAAATATACAACAATATAATATAGAAACGAGAGGAAGAACCGATGTGCGGTATTATAATAAACGATATTACGCGTTTCTTCTGAAAAATTAATTACGATGCACAACGGCGGATTTAAATTCCGCAGATCCAACTTGAAATTGTACAAAATTTGCATTATTATTACACAGCTTTAGACGGAATATATAATAATATTATTATACGTAGAGTATACAAAAACCGGCAGTATTTTCACGTTTTATCGTAAAATTTGTATTTAACTGTTTATGGCAGGAATTCTCAAACCGTAGTAAACGCACCCCTTGGGGGTACTCAAAATTTTTTAAGGGTTACGAGCTCGGCTAAGAAATCTTTAAATTAAAATAGAGGAAAAAACTCTAATTATTCCAAGGTAACAATTTGCAAATTTCAAGCTTTAAACGATATATCGTATCTAAAATATATAATATATAAAAATGTATGTAAGTTTTTAAATTTTTTTATATGTATATAAGTTAGTTAAGTAACTATAAGAAGGGGTACCCAAAAAAATTATTGGTAAAAAGGAGTACAATGTTCATAATAAAAGTCTGAGAATCCCTCGTTTAAGGCATCACCTCTTTTTCTGATATTGTATACCTACATAATATAATACTAAAAGTAATATATTACATTTTTGTATACGGCGTGACTCAAATAGGAATCAAAATTTCACCGCTCGGGTACAAAAACCGAATCGGAATAAGTGAGACTTTAAAAAAAAAAAAAATATTATTGTGCTAGGGAAAAAATATATGATAATATACTCGTATATTCATATACCTATTGACTGGAAATGATTTCCATCGTGAATTGCCGAATTCGATACCAAAAAATATCTAAAATACGTTTCGATAAAACACCCCAGAACGGGAAAGAAGACAAATAATTTGTAATTATTATCCCTTATCTTTCTTTTTCACGAAATAATGTTAATATTATTATATGCATATATCAATAATATTTATCGAAGTTTCGGGATTTAATAAACGTGTTCAATATACGGAATAATAACGCGTCGTCTCGTGTAAATATTTACACGGAAGCGGAAACGTTTTCACTTAAAATAATTAGAATCGCACACGTCGAAATACGGATGGACGATATCGATTTTATAAAATAATATTATACTGTACCTATAAACCGTCACTACGTCGACGACATGACGTGACGGAACGATAGTTGCATTTTAATGTTATAATAATTTATATAATATTGTTATACGACGTTAGCGATCAAATTAAAAGGGGTCGTATATGTATAAATAATAATGATAATAATAATGATAATTTAATAATAATAATAATAATAATTATAATAATAATAATAATAAATATTATTATTATTATTATTATTATACACACGTGTAACATATTAATTTTTATTCGACGATGATTTAGTTATAATGTTATCATATAGTTTTCAAGATTTACGAGAACGGCGTAGAAACGGAATAAAAATATTTGAATATTATTCTGTTATATCCGTTTATGCTGTCCGTGTGTCTTCGATTTGGGTACCTACATAATATTATAATCCGACGGTGTGAAGTTTCGGACCACCCGTTTCGGTCCGTTTGGACCGCGTGTGCGAACACAATCAAATAATAATACGAATAATTATATCCAGGGAATATTCGTTTTTGTGTTATTCGGACCCGGTCAACTGTCGTCGTCTTGCTCTTTCATGTTTACCGCCTCGTATATCCACTGTTTGTTCGTCGTGCGACCCAGGATTACGACCGCCGTATATACTCGGATACCTAGGTTCATTTTATAATATTATATTATTATTCCGACCGTGTACCTAGGTATTAGTATAAAACATATTACCGTTTACCTGCGCGCGTACGTATTTTAATTATTTTCGCATGTATACAAATAATAATAATAACGTGTTCCGTCTATACTCGTATACGTATACTTCCTGTCCTTAACGGGGTGGTCCGCGGCTCTCATACCAAACGAGACGATTTCGGATTCGTTTCGCAAGACCAAGTATGATTTTGCACAGCTATCGCGGTCGTCCGACAGTTCGATAGAAATATTATTTTACGATAAAATTACAATACGAGTATTTATTAAAATTTGTTGTTTGAACGTAGTAGGTAAGATATTTTTCATATTTTTTTAAAAATTTTTTATCGTCGTTGATGTTTGACGGGACACGTGGGTAAAAATCCGGACGGAGTATTTGGCGAATTCGTAATAATTCAATAAATATTATTATTTGTTCGTATAATGCGATTTTCTATTTAAAATTTACGTAAAAATAACGTTAAACGTATTATATTGAAAGATAAAAACTATATTTTTATTGTATATTTGTATATATATTTTTTCCGTTTTTTGGTCGAATAAGAGTTACAAAAAATATACAAAGAGAGAACGTTATTACCTATAATGTTATTATGGTAAAAAATGACCAATATTAATATGCGTTGAAGTATATAGAAGAAAATAAATCAATAACACGTCGACAAGCACAAATTTTAAATCGTTAATACGAGTGAAAAAGATAAAAAGAAGAAAAAAGAAAAAAAGTACGCGAAAGTATAATTTATTACATAACATGTTATGTGTATGCGTGCAAACAATTACGAACCGTGGTATTTACACCGGATTTAAAATGCGTATACCCTGGTTTAAAAACGACCACGGTTATGTTATAGCTTATAGGTTGAATGAACGTCGGCGGAAAACAGGATTTTCATTATGACGTGTATAATTTTCCAACGCGTGTACCTATTTGTTTTAAAATTCAAATCGGATTAGTCGTGTAAGTACGCGTGCTCGTTCGAGTTATAAGGTACGAGACATGGGCTGCAAGTTTACGCTGCTATCCCTATACCAATATAATAATAAGCCATCGCATAAAGACAATTTATATCGTTATTAGTAAATCGTTTGTTCGTGTTTTCCCGTTCACTAATGAACACAATAATAATTGTATATTACTATTATTATATTGTGTTCGATTAACAAATGAACGCTGGCCATTGTACGAGTTTCGTAATTATTTGCTAAGCCATTCTATTTAAGCGGATCGTGCGTATACAATTATATTGTAACATCTTCTAAATTATATAGATGTACGATATTTATTGTAACATTTACAACATAAAATTATTGTTTCGTATACCATAACAGATAACAGTAAACCGAATACCAATTAATATGTACCTGTGTATTATTATAATATTATACGTATATAGAACGTCAACTGCGATTAGAATAACGCAATAATTATACCGTTATAAAATATTACAAAAATAAACGTAATATCAGTTCGAGATCGATATTTTTTTATTGTTGTGTTTTATAAATATCGTCAATATTAATATTTTACGTTCAAAGTTACCGTGCCTTTATAATATCCGTTTTACTGAATAGTACGTGCACGTGTACCTAATGTGACCACTGACCAGCGTGTTATCAAGAGAAAAAATCTTTATGTTGATCGAAAACGTATAATTGTGCGTATAATATTTTATCAGGTATAATGTCGGAAGTCGTTATATTTTGAAATATTATCGTAGACGATTCACAGTAATACCCCGATGACCTATTATAATAATTATATACGCGCGCGTTGATGACAGCAGTACAAGAGTCTCTCTGGGGATAACTTCGGGGGGAACGAAAATGCTAACGAATGAAAATTATAATTACCAAAATGATTAAATACGTGAATAATTAACGTATAGGTAAATTTACTTTTTGACAATAAAAAAAAAAAAAAAAAATCTACTAAATAACGAATTCTAATACAAATATACAAATAAAATAATGTATAGGCACTCGTACTCGTACTCGTATTTATTTTTATATTTTTTGGCGATTAAGATTTTAGATTATGTAAGTTAGTAATAAATAACGGCATTTTACGAACGTCGTGTATGAAATTATGTATAATAAATTTATAAAATTTTAATAATACGATAATATATTTATATTATGCTGTTATTATTTCTTATTATAATTATTTATAATAATATATTGCGTTCGTATTAAAATAATAAAATATTCTGCAGAACTGTTCAAAGATTTATATCGAATTGAAACGTTAAAATTCTTATTATATATATACTTTATTATTTGTTCCATCCGAAATTAATAAACCGTACTTAAAAAATACGAGTACCTATATAAAATATAATACCGGTTATATATTACATTTTATTATTTTATTATTTTTAAATAATTTCCTTTTTCCGTGATTTACGCTTGTATAATTTACTATATTAATCTCTGATTAATGTATTGCTTTTTTTTCATTTTTAAACGTGAAAATATTATTTTAAGTATTTATTCAAATTTTTTTTTTTTTTTTTGTAGAAAATAAACAAAGACTTATAATATTATATTATACATATTACATATAGTTTTTAGGAATATGTATGTTTGTGCGCATTATATGTCGTACGTATATTATACGTTTTATAATATTTTAATTAGGTGTCTAACTGTCTACATATTAACTAAACCAGTCATAGCTATACATTTAAAAATACCTTTATAAAATATACGTCTTATCATTATAAATTTAAATCACAAATTATTGTCAAAATAGTTATTATAATTAATTCGTAACTGTTGATTTATTTATGATAATAAATGAAATGTAATCTTTACAAAAATAATAAGTCATGTAGGTACATAATTATAATAAATAAGATTATAATAATATCGTATGTAGTCTGTAATTATTTTAAAAAATCCATGTTGTAACGTAAATCAATTGAATGTCAAAAATAGAATCGCGTCAATGTTCTAAAATCAGAAGACCATACGGACATTATTTCGTGACGTCTCCACGTTTTTCGAGATTAGTCGTGTACAAACAAACACATTATTCCGTTGCTATAAAAGTGGTAATTTTGTTTGATTTTTATCTCATTTCTATCTAACCTAACCATAGACTAATGATCAACTTAATTATAAATATACTCGTATAATAGAAACGTACAAGTTTCTGAAGTCAAATTTAACCTATATTATGTACACGTGTTGTTTAACATATGTAGTTGTAACTCTTGTAAGTTCTGGCGTGTTTGTAACTGTAAAGTCAAATAAATACAATCGTTTTTACTAACGAGTAATTTTTTTAAAAGCGCCGTACAAAAAGTAAAAATACTAAATGGATCTATAAGAGCCATCTATTTACTAATATTATAGTACATTTATGCAAAAAATTAATATTTTTAATTCTGTTTTGTTTTATTTTTTAAATATTCGTTATAAGTATAATATTGCCTTTCTTACTTTTTTTAAATTTAATCATCTCGTAAAAAAAAAAAAAACAATTTTTTGAAGTTATACGAAATTTTACGATTACCAATGTTTCTTAAATTATATGTACTCATTGTACTCACTACTCGTATATTATATTTATAATGTCGCGTGATAATTTTAATGGCCTGAGACCTATTAATTGAATCGATATGTCGTTTTTATAGGAATTTTTTACAATCAATTATTTAAGCATTTAAAAATGTTAATTTTTCACGGAAATATATTTAAATTAGTGTGGGTAAATTGATTTGAGACACTAACTATAGGTAAAGTTCAATAACGCGCTTCGTCGCGTATAAATGTTGTAAAGAGAATCGCGAATTATCCGCCATACGAGGTGATATATAGCATGGAATAGCTGAAAGAGAAGCTTGTGAAAGCACAAAGTCATTTTCGTAATTTGTCGAGGGTCTGTTGCCCATGAGTCCCCGCGATAATAAAGACATGATTAATTTGGCGTCGTAATTTTTTTTTAAATTTGTTGCTACAGAACGGTGCGCAAAGGCAAATAGATTATTATTTTATTAAGAAATAAATACCTAGGTACATACAAATGCGTGTTTAACCTCTTTTTTCCTGTAATGAGTGATGTCTGCGAATTAAAAGAAGTTTAAATGAAAAAAAAAAACTAACAAACGGACAATAATTAATTTAAAACGCATTCGCGTATAACTTCGTGGTAGGTATATATAATTTGCGACATCAAGGACTTATATTGACTTAATGACCAAAGTGTAACTAGATTAATTTAACGGTTGTTGTCTTATTACATCACACTCCATGTAGTAATATTATGTGTTTAATTTATTACAATTTATATTTTTTTTTTTATAACAAACACTCTGATATGCACATAATAATTTATAATTTATATAAATAATACTACATAATACCCTATACCTGGTATATGTTATATTATATATTACTATAGTAATCTACAGCGAGGAATACGTAATAAAAACAAAATTGTCATAAAAAATAAATTTGTATTCTGGCAAAAGAAAAAAAAATACTGATATAACTGAGTTGAATTAGCTAAAGTTAAATTGGAATAAACTCCAAAGTTATAAAGTTAACAATATTTGAAAATGTGATCTTTGTACTGCGTATTTTAATTAAATATTAAAGCAGCCAACTGAATTTCTTATTGATAAATTATTTTCTTTCAACATTTAAATATGGATAACTAATTTTAAATAATTCATTCCATCTAACAAACTTACTTTTCTAGTAACTACTAAGTTAGATCGAAGAAGAAATTTATTTTACAACAGGTATATAAAATTTGTAAATGATCCATCACATTACAAAACAAACAATTACGATTGTAAACCAAGTTTTGACTCTTGACTCTGAGTGCTAAATTTCCATCGCGTTTATTTAATAATTATGAATTTCAAATTCTCTCAGTTCAATATTAACTATTGAAAGTAATAACAGTATATATACTCAACAAGGATCGTAATGTAATTGTGATAATATATCTCGTATATTATGTAAAAAATCAACGAACAAAAATAATTTGAGTATTGTAAATAATTATTTAGTAAAACTGCAAACGCATCCGGTTTAATGAAACCAACACACAAGAATACAAGATAAACGGATAAAAATAATTTAATAGTTTTTTGGCATACCTACATTGACGAAATTAAATACTTTCTTTCAATAATCATTATCACAAATTATTTGCATCAACGTTAATTTTCAATTAGTTAAGTAAGTAGTAACTACAGGTTAGGTCTTCTGGTTAGACCACAAGCAGTGGTCACACGACGTTTGCGAAATACTCTTACCTACATTATGTTTTATAAGTTAAAATTATTTTTAATGGTAAGATTTTTAGTTGAAGCAGGATGTACTTATTATAATAATAATACAAATTGGAACGAACCATGAGAAGCGGCATTTCATTGAAACGGGACGAATAAATATATGGGCATGTTTATAATCCTTAGGCCACCGTTGTGGTTATACCGGGTATCTGGTTTTCGCGGACCCCACAGTACCTACAACTACTAACGGAAACGTGGTGTCGGATGTCTCGGCAAGTGTTCGTGTGATGTATGTGCGGTAACTGGTAAGTATGTATAATATTTTGGTAATTCGACACGCCAAAATCTGCGGGTCGGTACACCGAAAAACCTGTTGTACACGACAAAGGTTTCTTCGGAAAGCGTTCTGATGGCGGCACACGTTTCCGACTTGTAAATACGTGGAGTACGTAATATAAAAATGTCACGGAGAACAAGGTACTTATTATAAGAAATTAAGAATGGCAATATTTTCAAGACTACTTCCATGAGTTTTATATACGTCATTTATTACGCGAAGCAGACAAATTATACTACCTACTCAGATAAAAGTAAAGTATAAAACTCGATGGCCGCCGAATGGCTTGTGCGAAGAAATAATAAAAATGGTCGATAAAACTTTACTCTGTGTACATGAAATATTTAAATATCATAATGATTACAATATTTTAATTATATTTTTAATGAGTAATGACTGTAAAGTGACTGCTATTATCACAACTCAAATTAATTATTTCAATTAAAAAAAATTATTTTAAAAATTTTATCCGTCAAAATCAATTCGAGTAATATTATTAAAATTTTTTTTGAAATATTACAGTACGACTATAAAATATTTAACGAAGCATTTTTGTATTTTAATCGTAACAATACAATTTATATTATACGCGTTTGTTACTAGAGTGAAAAAAAAACATTAATCATTGTATATGTTACGTTTACGTTTTTTTTTATTTTTCGTGTTGATGTAGAACGCAGAAATTATTATACTTTTTTCAATTCTTCGTGTAATGATTAATATTATTTCGTTCGGTTTAAGAAAATATATGTAAAAATATATTCTTTTAAAGTTATATCGCATTAAAAAATAGTTTTTCAAATATTATCTTTTTCACTAGGTTAAATTTTAAACGTGCGTGCGACACGTATAACGTGTAATTATTCTAAAATCATAACAATGGTAATGGTATTATGTTCGTAAAATAATATTTATTTTATTAGTTTATATAATATTTATATACCTACGCACAGTATTATATTATTATTTATTAATCATATTGTCATTATCGTATCCATTATAAATGTATCTATATGTTCTGTATATTATTGTTACAATAACAATCCGCTGATGAGAATACACAATAATAATATAATTACTATGGGAATGTATTCGACATTTGATTGTTTATCGTGAGTATAATATAAAATGTACGTATATATCGTCGGGTAAACAATTCTCGTAATTATAATTATATTACATTATCGCAACAATTGGAATACGAGTATACCAACTGTTTGCAGATTACACTGCATCATTGATTGCGGCACATTATAATAATAATAAATGTAGGTATACCTATTAAATTATAATAATGATAATTTATATAAATATTATAATAACGTTAGTCGTTAGGACGTAGAAAGTAAATTTTAAACCTTCCAATTAAATTTTAAAGGCGGTATAACCCTTTTGGGGGATAGCGACTTAGCCGCGCGTTTCCCTGGATTTCTCGGCGCTGAAATCGTAGAAAAAGAAAACGTAATTATTTCCACATACGTCTTCTACAATATAAATATTACATGGAATTCGGATACTATTTAAAACTTTTAAAAATTTATTAACTCATAATAATTAATAACGATCGATTGCGAATTAATACAATATTATAACGTCGGAGGTACGAATTGGTTTTTTTACGAGAACTCGTATCGCCCGACTATATATAAAATATAATTTGTACACGCGCGTTCCTCCAAAAAAAATAAAAAAAAAAAATAATAATAATAATAATAATAAAAATAAATAATAATAATAATATATATTTTCCGTTCCGCGGTCTCGGCGTATAATATAATATATTATTTCGCCGCGATTTCTTTTGTCGTGCGATCGCGGCGACCAAAGGCTTTTCGATAAGCCATATAAAGACTTGCAGACGCCGACCACCATTCGCGTATACAATGCGCTCGTCGAGGCCATATGCATTAGTGCCATTAGTCATGAGTCGTTTATTTCCTATTTATATTTTCCGTATATCACGGGCCACAGTCACAGTTATTATTTTTGATGTAACCAATGTAACCACGGTTCGTTTTTTCCACCCCGTCTCCTATATATAATATATAATAATATCTATAATATGTACAATATAATATTTACTCTAAAAATTTCGTCGTACACTGTATTATTATATAATACGTATTGTGTGTCGCGTGTATATTATATTATAGTACGTATCATATATTATATCATATCCGTATCGTATTGTGAACATAATAATAATATAAAAAAAAATACGAAGATATTTCTTGCGGTTCGGGAAAACTGATATAAATTTATATCGTATTATGTGTCGGCGTTCGTTTGCTCTCCCGTTTCGTTCGTATTTCTTCCTCCCGCATAATATTAATTGATTCGTTAAAGTCTTCGATTCGTCATAAAATATCCTAAAACGGGAGGACGTTTTTCGTGTAAAACGTTATCGATGACTCGAAAAAAAATAATAATAATATTATCGTATCAAAATGTATATACGTTTTATATTATTAAGTCGTACACAATAAATATTACGTATATTATCGTATCGTTTTAGAGTTATACGCGAAATTATTTTTTATCATTTATATTTGCCGACGGCCAAAACCCGAATGGAAACCGCACCATAAATAAAGCGTATTTTATTATCGTGCCGCGTCGAGATATCGAAAAAATAAATATGATATTTTCAAATAGCGTATAATATTATAATAATATCTTGTATGTATTTTTATACATTTACACGTTCGCGTTAAACACTTCTTGGACTTATCACTCATGTACGATTATCATTTCGAAATTATATTATGTGATTTTACTGGAAAAACTGTTTTCGCCACGGTTCTTATAATATTAAACTATATTAAAGTACTCGGAAAACTCTCATAATAATAAAATAATACTTAGTTTTATGTGCGATATTTTTATTTTAGTTCGCTTTCCTTCGATAATAATATTTTATTTATTATTTTCGCGAATTCCCGCAGCGCGTTTTCAATATAAATTGTTATAAACATTATAAAATGTATATCATATTATTCGATAACTTTATATTGTAACCTGATCCTGCAGTACGAGTATTTAGTACTTCGTAAAGGGTTATACAAATATATTCCATTCTATTTAAATTACTATTTTTCGATTTACGTAAAACACTAGAAGAAAAAACATACGATCACGATTTCATATTGAAAAAGTGTTGAAAATCGCATTTTTCCCCCTACATTTCTTGACGTCATATCAAAACCTCTGAGTTATGGAGACATTATTTTATCAAATTATTACGAAAAAGAGATTGTAATAAAAATAATTGCAAAAATTTTATTCCGGTACCGGGAATCGAACCCGAGCCTCCTGGGTGAGAGCCAGGTATCCTAGCCACTAGACCATACCGGATCAGATGGTAAACTTTCGAACATTTTCTTTTTTAAGCTTATTAACCACTGAAATTTGTTCAAACGCAACTCAATGATAATAACAGTGAAAACGAAAAATTAATTTCATCAAAACACAAGTCGATAAAAATATTAAGTACGAGTAGGTATAAAAACGATTGGTTTTTGAAATTTACAAAATACAATCAATTATATAAATCGTTGTTCTTAACGATAAGTACCTCTATACAAGACAATGACTTAGCCAGGGTTTAAACCCCTAATTGGTTTAAACCCCCAAATTATTTTCAAAATTAAATTTAAAAAGTTGAATTACGTAGTCAAGTTACCACGTGAATAAAAACTATTATTGCGATAATATTATTTCGAATCCAGACAGAAAAATGCAAAACGAAATAAAAAATAACAATATCGTGATCTAAAAAGTGTACGATTTGTCTTTAGGTGTTAACATTAAAAATTTTAAATAAAAACATTTGTGGGCCTTATGATAGTATTATGATAGAGTGTGGAATAATTCGATCAACATAGTATAGTATAGTATATGGTATAAATACTATAAATAGTAGGTACCTATATTATCTGTCCCATTAATAATTGTCATTTAGAAATAATTTCAAAATTAATTTTTCTATCAATCAAAATAAATTTGAGTTCTTTTATTTAAAAATCATAATTTATTTTTCCACTTCGTGTACTTAATTTTCAATGGAATTATTGTTTAATTAATACATTTTTTATTTTGTTTATAGTTTTATGGATGAAATTTAAAGATTACACGATTTAGCGCTCTCAAAGTGGTTTTACAATTAATTTATTTTATACTTTTTTCTACGTCATTATATTATATTTATACTTACTACTAAATAAATAAGCTATAATATTATTCTATATTTTTTACTTTGTACATTTTTAATTTTACTAAATATTTTTTGTAGGTTTATTTTATTTTTTTTATATATATGTAATTTTTAAGAATATTTATAAAATTAAATAATTCTTAGTACAATTATTATTATTATTTTTGCGGTCCAAAACCACAACAGTTGCTTAACCGAAACTCTGAATGCTGGAGGTGAACAATGTAATTTGAATCACGACCAAGTTTATGATTGCTGGCAGATGTTAGTGCGTCGTCTCGGAATCCATAATATACCCCAAACGAGTGTTTACTATATTATAGGATATTACTTTGGATAATTGGATCTAAACTGAAATCACACACCTGTAATATTATATCACAACGTAATAAAAAAAATGTCACGAAATGCGTAAAGTTTAAACGTATCGAGTATTAATATTATAATGTGTATATTATCGTACGACATTTTTTTTATTAAAAAAAAATTTCCTCCGTTCAATTCGTTGCCCGCGAGAACAATATTTCTTGTCAGTCAAAATCTGATTCAAGTAAAGATCTGAAAATTTACGGGGATGATATGGGGTGTAACCTTTATTTTAGTGATATTTTTTCATGGGTAATATTATATTTACCTAACTCTATCACCTCACGGGAAAATTTATATATTTTCCTATGCCTCTCGATCAAATCATAAATACGACACTATGGTCAAAATTAAAATTAAGTTCACTAGTTCATAACGTTTCATATTCGTTTTAAGTCTTACGAGCAATATTATAAAAAGTCCTTCGGTAATAATATTGTCATATTTTAAAACAATTGTAATTTTATCATAATTAATTATATGTTAGGACGTGAATCCTCGCAGAGAAAACGCGTATTTCATTCGGAAACTCGTATATTTTTTTCTTTCCGTTCGATTTTCAATTATATTATATATATCAATAATTATTAAAACTATGGAATTTAATTTTCCCGACAGGATTTTTAATTATGACGCGTTATTATTATTGTTATTTTTTTTTTTTATTTTAAATTTAATTTAAAAGTTATGTCCTTTGTCGTTTATTAGATTAATCGTTAATTATTATATTGCGCACGCCGAGCGTCATTTCACGATAACTGTTTTCTAGACTGTCGACTGTATACGATGACGGTGTGTTCTATATTCGGTCCGGATAATTCGTCATCGTATTTTTTTTTTTTTTTTTTTATTAATATACGAAAGTCGGTCCCCTCGTCCGTTTTACGAAAACCAACCTAATTCCACTAAAAGCACGCGTTTAAAAGTACACGCCGCCCAAAACATCCGCATGACAAAGCGCAGATATGTTTTCAAAGCGTCTAACGTTATCACCTGTACTATAACAAAGACATTACATAATATTATATGTTATTATTATTTTGATAGTTATACTGCGGTATACACCGAGTGTTCCTGTCAGACCGCGGTTAGTATAATATTATAGTTTATTCCGAAGATACGATTACGGTGTTTTTTAAAAAAAAAAAAAATAAATAAAAAATAAAATAAAAAAAAACTTAAAAAGATTTCGTTACGCCAAAGAAAGGGAAAGAGTTAATAATTCTTGGTTTTAATTTATGAGTTATAGATTTTAGACGTATTCGTTTTCAACGCGTGAACCCTAGTGTTCTTAAAATGCAAATCCCATAATCGTAAAGACCATAAAGGTCGGACATTTTAACGTATTATAATATTATTTTTATTTGTGATAATTTTATTTAGTTTTGTTATTAAAAAATTACGAATTTTTAAACACGTAAAAAACAAAAGTAGAAAAAAATGATGCGTGTGCAGAACACATTGATTATAATATTGCACTACACCTGATATTTACGATAATATGTCGTGTATTACCTATGTATTGATATGGTACAGTCGTTAATTGTTTACCCATAAAACAATAATAATTATTGTAAAAAAACGAACGAAATTTGGTACAACTACACAGGTAAAAATACAAAATATAATATAGACAAATTAAAAAAAACAAATTTAAACGTAATATATTTGAGTGTTATTTCCTGTATTTTACGTATATAGTTAAGTTATTATATTTCATATTTTATAATTATGTTATAATGTTGAAATAGGAACGTTAAAAAAAAAAAAAACAATAAAATTAAACTAATTAAATGAAAATCGGATTGATATTAAAGAACGTAATTGTTTGCTACAAAATATTTTGGGTGCATTTTTCAGATTTAAATCACGATGTGATAAAAATTAAAAAGCCGTGTATTTTAATTTATTAATGAAAATAAATAAATTTTATTAAATATAAACTATTTAAGTACCTAAACGTACAAATAAGAAAACTGCGTACATATTTACAATGTGCTTTTTATTACTATTTCCAAACGTTCGCCCGAGAACTGCAATCAATAACTCTATTCGAGCCTATATCAGAGTATACATTTTTTGTACATATAAAATTGAATATTTTACGTGCTCATTAAACTATAGACGTTTGTACCCGTTTTCATATTTATTTGAAAAATGCATCGTAACCCGCGGAAAATTCGGTAAAAAATAAACATAATATATATATTTGGATATTTTATTTACCTAACGTAAGAATATAAAACTATTTTTAATAATAACAGAAAAAATAATATAAAACTTTACGTGACAGGCATAATATTTATATATAGTATACGTATAATAGTCGTTTTGAGCGTATGAATTATTATTGTAATAATTTCTGTCTATTGTGATTTTAAAAGTTTCACTCACTAGTTACAATTGTATTATATGATATTCAACACTATATAAAATCACGAGACGTTTATAATTTTTTATACGTTTCACAAAATGTTTTAATATTTATATATCTCTAAATTGACTTTCAATTAAATATAACCGATTATTATAAAAATATATAATAAATTATGAGTCATAATATACCTATATAGACTATATTATTATAATATCGAGGAATAAAATTATTATTATTTGATATTACCGTATGTTAATGAGCGCATACTTATTTTTTAAATTTTTTTTATTAAGATTAAGACTTATTTAGATTATAATATATATGGGTTGCTATAATTTTTACCGAATCCGTTTTTACACACGAAAAACGAGCTTACAAATTAAATTAATGAAATATAAATTTATTTATCGTCTGTTGACACCTGTATTTAATATTATAATGTGATTCGAAATAAACCGGTTGTTTTCCGTATACATATAAACCGAATATGTTATGTCTAGACGAGAAAAAAAATTAAACACCAAAAATTATGTATAGATAAAAAAAAATATATCAGACGAGACTAAAAAATTAATTATATTTATAAATCTCATATTCATATACAGTAGTATAGTGCGTTTATTAGTTACCTATCTATACTAGCTGTTAGTGATGGTTACGTTTACGTTATAGTTACAGGTAAATTATTTTTATAATATTACTTTCCCAAATATATTTAAATAAACACGTTATCGATTACTCACTCACATTAACATTCGTACAGATAAATAAATAATTATAATATTTTTATATACGTATATTTGGTGTTTAACTATATATTATGCATAATTCAATTAGTATTCAATTATTAATAATTTAGTAAAATATTGTATATATATTATAATATATAACTTTTATCATGTTTTAAATTGGAAAAAATTGTAAACAATTATAAATACGAAATTAATTTCACAATTGAGGGGAAGGCGTATATGCAAATTTTATGAATTATAATTTTATCTAATTCACGTCATAAATTGATATATCCTTCAAAATTTAGTTTCACTTTTAATCTAAATTTTTTTAAAAAAATTGTATTTGATTAATATACCTAGACGTTTCACGTAATAATATCTGCAACTAATCGACGTGAATTTAATGTCAAGTGTAGGTAGACAATTTTTATCACCACGAACGATTTAGATACAGTTATATTTATTTTTTGCAAAACTTTTAGCTTCATTTATTTCTTATTATGAGATAAAAACTTCGATCGATATTGCGACATGTTTAAATAAATGCATATTTAAAATATTTTCGGATTTAAAATTAAAATCGTATAAAGCGATCAATCGTAAATATTTGTATTCGTTTTTATTTCGTAATCTTCATTTCTCGTTACAATCGGAACCGCAATAGCACATTTTTTTTTTTTTTTTTTTTTTTATCAAATGACGATATGATTTATTTAAATTAGCTAAATATTAATACAATATATATATTATAAATATAATTATCGTACGAAAAAACCAATTAAAAACCAAATATTCAAAAACAATAATTATTAATAATATGAAAAATACAACATTACGGTTGGGAAATGAAAATTATATTATTATATAATTGTTATTATTTTAATAAAATATAATAAATAATAAACTAATAATACGGCGAAAATCGTGCTTTTTCCATGTCCATATATTATTTTATTATATAGTAATATCGTGTATACACGTATCGCATGCGTTAATTCGCGAGCCGAACGGATTCAACCCAGACTTAACGAGTAGTCATGCAATATTGATTTCTGACACGATTCTAACGAAATTCTACCGATTCAATGTCGATTCAAATACCATGTGTGATGTGTATGACACGATACGATAGTGTATTATCTAAACTAAACGATAACAGATATCTGAGTTATGATTTTTGAAAATGACGTGCACGCGGCGTACCACGTGAGGATACATTCTGAAGTGTATACGATTTCACTTTAATAATTCTGCAGGCCTTTAGAGTTCAATATGTCGACGCATAATATTATATTTCAATGAAAGTTAATTTATTTTCTTATAATAATACGTTGAATAAAGTTCCATATTTTGATGTAAGACTGTTATTGCATTTTTTGTTATCAAGAAAAAAGAAAAAGAGATAGGTAGATAAAAATAATAACAATAAATAATTGACATCGAGTCAACAGCATTGAATTTTTAATTAGTAAGATGTTTTGGCATTTGATTCAAAGTAGACTAAAATTATATAATGTATATATAAATTATTTATGTATAACTAATAAGATAAACATTTAAATCGTGTAATTAATTAACGTAATAGTATAGATCAAATGCCAATAATATAAACTGTGGCGAGCGCCGGGAACGTTCTGGGATGCTCGCGCCGCGCGGCAGGTAGCTATAATTGCCGCGTGTCGGGTGGAACGTTCTAGAATGTTCGTGCGCCGTCTCTCGCTACCTCGAGAACATTCTACTGCCTATATAAAGCGCCACAACCAGACCGAGTTAGTCAGTACCGAGTCAGTACCTTACCGCGACGTCTCTAGTTTCATTTGTCATTTTGTTATATTACAATATACAGTTTAAATTATTATATTGGTTTAGTGTTCTTGTATTTTACTTTACCCACACACTTACCATAGTGGTGACCTCGACAATGGAAAACGCACCTGTTAATGACGTTCCGCACATCTCTCGCGTTGGAATCAAAATTCCACCATTTTGGCCTGAAGATCCCGCGGTATGGTTTGCACAGCTTGAAGCTCAATTCGCTTTAGCTAACATTACTCAAGACTCCACCAAATATTATTACGCTATTTCACAACTCGACGGTCCTGTTATTAAAGAAGTGAAAGACATAGTTTCCAATCCACCGGAAACCGGTAAGTTTGATAAACTGAAAACTGAATTAATCGAACGCCTAACTTCTTCACAAGAGCAACGTGTCCGCCAGCTTTTAACACACGAAGAAATCGGTGACAGGAAGCCATCCCAATTTTTGCGTCATCTCGCAAATCTTGGTGGTTCCTCAATTCCACAGGATTTCTTGCGTACTTTGTGGTCAAATCGTTTACCTCCCCATATTCAAGCTGTTATAGCTACCCAAAGGAACGCTCCTCTTGATGACGTAGCAAAACTCGCCGATACGGTAAACGAGGTAACACCGCAGGCTCACGTGGCTCTTACTTCACCGTCTAATGAGATGACCAGTCTCACAGCTCGTATTGATAAACTCACACATCAGATAGCAGCCCTTACAGCAACTGGTCGTTCGTCTCTGAATATGAAACGTTCTAACATGCGTACCCGTTCACCTAGTCCTCGTCGTCGAAATATGTCCACCGAATCTGTTTGTTGGTATCACCGCCGATACAGGGAACATGCCAAAAGATGCACAACCCCGTGCTCTTTCGTTTCGGAAAACGCACAGGGCAGCGCCTAATGGCGGCTAGCGTCTGTCCGCAAACACCCAGCCGCCTCCAAGTTTCCGACCGTAAAAGTAAGCTTCAATTTTTAATAGATACCGGTTCCGATTTATGTGTTGTCCCACGCACTTCTTTGCAAGGGCCTCGACAACGCACTACTTATGAGCTATACGCTGCAAACGGATCTATTATTCCTACCTATGGTTGGACCCAGCTCCATCTCGACCTAGGCCTCCGAAGAGATTTTTCATGGCGTTTTGTGGTTGCCGATGTTACACATCCAATTATCGGAGTAGACTTCTTGTCTTACTACAATCTCCTGGTCGACATTCGACACAAACGTCTCATCGACAATGTCACGACACTGACTACTCGAGGTACCTTTGTCAATTCTTCTGTTCCTCATGTCAAGGTCATTTGTGGTAACTTACGATACAATGATATCTTTACTAAATTCCCGGACATCATTCGTCCACCGGGAGTTATTCGAGATGTTCGCCATGCTACGCTGCATCATATCAGAACCACCCCTGGCCAACCAGTCCACTGCCGTGCTCGCCGTCTCGCCCCAGATCGTCTGAAAATCGCCCGATCTGAGTTTGAAGCGATGGTTCGTGATGGTATTGCACGTCGGTCAGAGAGTCCCTGGGCTTCTCCACTCCATCTCGTGCCTAAAAAGGAAAATAGTTGGCGCCCTTGTGGTGACTATAGGGCTCTCAACGCGCGAACTATTCCTGACCGGTACCCAGTACGTCATCTTCTCGATTTTTCGTACGCTCTTCATGGTTGTACCATTTTCAGTGTCATTGATTGTGCAAAAGCGTTTACCCAGATTCCAGTCGCTCCTGATGATATTCCAAAGACCGCAATCACAACCCCATTTGGTTTATTCGAGTTCAATTTCATGACTTTTGGCCTTCGAAACGCAGCCCAAACCTGGCAACGTTTTATTGACAACGTTCTTCGCGATCTACCATTTTGTTTCGGTTACTTAGATGACATCTTGGTGTTTTCTCGTAATGAAAACGATCACCAAGAACACCTGAGGACAGTTTTTCAGCGTTTCTCTGACTACGGAATTGTCGTTAACCAGAGCAAATGTGTGCTAGGTGTGTCCGAAGTCATTTTTCTCGGATACGTAGTCACTTCTTCTGGATGTCGTCCGACTTCAGATAAAGTCAAAGCTATTCAGACTTTTCCTCAGCCTTCTACAGTCCGACAACTTCGTCAGTTTTTAGGAATGCTCAATTTCTATCGACGACACCTGCCACATGCCGCTGATATTCAATCACCTCTTAATGCCATCTTAGCGGGCCCAAAGGTGAAAGGCTCAACTCCTGTTCAATGGACATCGCAATTAATATCAGCTTTCAACGATTGCAAGACAGCACTTTCCAATGCTACACTCCTGGCGCATCCAAATACTTCAGTATCCTTAGCACTTTTCGTCGATGCTAGCCAGTATGCAATTGGTGCGTCTCTCCAACAGCAATCTCAGCAATCTTGGGAGCCTTTAGCTTTCTTTTCGAAGAAGTTAAATCCTTCCCAACATAAATGGAGTACTTATGACCGTGAACTTTATGCTATCTATGAAGCTATCAAGTATTTCCGACCCATGCTTGAAGCCCGTCATTTTACTATATTTACGGATCATAAACCTCTCACGTTTGCTTTTGCTCAGAAAAACGACAAATGTTCACCGCGTCAATTTCGCCATTTAGACTTTATTTCCCAGTTTACAACTGACATAAGGCACGTTTCTGGAAAGGACAACATAGTCGCTGACTCACTGTCACGCATTGAATCAGTTTCAACACCAATTAACTTTTCAGCTCTGGCACGTAGTCAAGAAACTGACCCGGAACTCCGAAACCTTCTAGATCACGGTTCAGTTCTCCGCCTTGTTAAAGTCCCTATTCCTGGATACGATGAATCTCTTTATTGTGATACAAGCAGTGATAATCCTCGCCCGTACTTGACGCCTAACTTCAGACGTCAAGTCTTTGATAATATTCACGGCCTCAGTCATCCTGGAGCAAATACTTCAAGACGTTTAGTTTCCCAACGTTTTGTTTGGCCATTAATGAACAAAGACTGTCGAAATTGGTCTCGTTCCTGTCTTCAATGTCAGCGAAGCAAAGTCTCTAAACACATTTCTGCGCCACTTGGTAATTTTACTGTTCCACCAGTCCGTTTCGCACATGTACACATCGACTTAATCGGTCCTCTTCCCTACTCGAATGGATTCAGATACTGTTTAACTGCAATAGATCGGTACACCAGATGGCCAGAAGCTACACCTTTGCAAGACATAACTGCTGAAACTGTTGCTAAAGCACTCGTTTTCTCCTGGATTGCGCGCTTTGGCGTTCCATTACAAATTACTACGGACAGAGGACGACAATTTGAATCTCAGCTTTTCCAGTCACTAGCCAAACTATTCGGTATTTCCTTGTCTAGAACAACTAGTTATCACCCACAGTCAAACGGTCTTGTTGAACGTTGGCACCGCTCTCTTAAAGCTGCCATTATGTGCCATGAAGACTCTTCCTGGTCATACGCTCTACCTTTAGTGCTCCTTGGTCTACGCACTGCCTGGAAGGCTGATCTCAAATCATCAGTCGCAGAACTAGTGTACGGAGAGACATTGCGAGTCCCTGGTGAGTTTTTATCTCCTTGCTCAATCTCTCCTGAACCTTCAGATTTTGTGGTGAATCTCCGGAACGTTATTTCCAAACTTCGTCCCGTTCCAGCATCACGTCACTCAAGAAGTCGCATTTTTGTTCATCAGGATCTAGCAACATGCACTCATGTCATGCTACGCACCGATTTGGTTCGAACCTCTCTCCAACCACCTTACACTGGACCTCATCCTGTTCTTACTCGTAGTGACAAGACTTTTGATATTTTGGTTAAAGACAAGAAGACGACCGTGTCTATTGACCGCCTTAAACCGGCTTACTTCATCACAAACCCGTCCAAATTAACTCAACGCTTTCCAAAAATAACAGCCGAAGAAGAATTTCCCAACTCTTCCATTGATGATGCGTCTTCCACGAACAGACCTACGGTAACAACTCGATCAGGACGACGTGTCCGGTTTACCAATTTTTTTCAAGCATAGCAACACACTTCCCAGGGGGGTGATGTGGCGAGCGCCGGGAACGTTCTGGGATGCTCGCGCCGCGCGGCAGGTAGCTATAATTGCCGCGTGTCGGGTGGAACGTTCTAGAATGTTCGTGCGCCGTCTCTCGCTACCTCGAGAACATTCTACTGCCTATATAAAGCGCCACAACCAGACCGAGTTAGTCAGTACCGAGTCAGTACCTTACCGCGACGTCTCTAGTTTCATTTGTCATTTTGTTATATTACAATATACAGTTTAAATTATTATATTGGTTTAGTGTTCTTGTATTTTACTTTACCCACACACTTACCATAAAACAAATAATAATAATAAAAAAATGAAAAATATAAATTAATTTTAATATTAAATTCGTATTATTTTTATTTACGTTGTACGCGTGTAGCTTATTATACGGTTATGCTATTTACTAAAAATATTCGATAATTAATGTTTTATCAATATAATACGTTTATCAATTAAAGTTTAATATTTATTTTACATTTATGTTTGTTTATCGAAACGAATATTCTGAGAACTTTAATATTTTTAACGATGAAATAAACCACAAACTATATATAATATATATATAAAAAAAAATTGAATTCAAATAATAATATTTGTTATGCAAAGCAATAATTATTAGTTTGATTGGAAGTACCTAGAAATTATTATGCGGTGATTGATTTTTTTTCTTCCAGTAACAAATAACTCGTTTTACAAAATATACAGAGGTGGTCGATTTACGTTATAGTTTTTTTTAGAATTTTTTAATGGATATAAAAATATTCATGTGCTCGTCAGTTATTTTAAGACATTTAGATTCAAATTAAATACTTATACACTCGTATATATTAACATTTAGACAAAATACTTCAAAACGAAAAACGGGATAAACGTATTTAAAAATGTTTACATTATATATTTTTTTACTTATCACGATTAAATTTTAAATCATAATTAACTATATATTTTTATAAACTATAATAATATAATAATTATCGTTTATTATAGAAAATACGACTTTGCAAAAATATTTTCAATCATTCGGGGTAAAATACACATAGCTCTTTATATTATTAAAAAATATAATAATAATTGAATAATGCGGAATAATTGGTCTCGTAGTTTTATATTTATATCTAAAACCATTATCTATTTAAACTCATTCGTAGGCCAGTGTTTTTATTTAATCAATAACGAACGGTTATTTTTCGTGTGCAATTCGCAAAAGCGTGGAAAACGTCAATGCAATTATAGATTTAAGATATTATTGTGCGCTAAAAGTTTTCTACATATACGAGTATAATATATAATATATTAATTAAAATAGACACAGAGTAAGAGATGTATTTCTATCAGAAAATCGATTAATTGGGTTTATCTGAAAATCGGATGTGTATAAAAACTAGTTTTCCGTTGTGTTCGAGCTTCGAGGGTAATGAGTAAATTAGTTACAGTCGGAGTATTGTCTTTTATATAGTAAAAACACTTTTAAGAAAATTCGACTTATAAATTTTAAATTTAACGATATAATATAGAACGTCAAGTAACATTCATCGGCTGGTTAGTCAATTATTAATATTAAATAAGCCGTACTATATAAATTCGAAACGAACAGAAATTTACTTTTAATTTTAAGGAAATTCTCTATAAATGCGATTAGTATATAATACTCGTATTATTACAATCGTATATAATATATCGTCGAGATTAAACGTAAAGTGCTAACGACTCGGCAATGGAATTTCGACAATTTGACGATTGAAATATTACCGGTAATTTTAATTTTAATGGTTATTGGTACACGCATAGTTCAACTCGAGAATAAATTTTGTAATGACAATTATATATTTTAATATCGCGTTATTATTATTAAAATTAATCATATTTTTTTTTATCACACAACACTCCTGTTGCCTCTTGCCACTTCATCCAGCCACATTTAATTCTATTATATAGCTACATCCTCCACAATTCCCTCATTCTTTTGCACAATTCATCCTAAGTACTTGAATTAATAATGACAATATAGTCAAGAAGATAGGTGAAATGGTAGTAGCGGTAAATCGAGGAAGGGGTAGGCCAAAGAAAAAAATGGAAAGGGGTTATTTGGGAGGATATGAGGTCATGTGGAGTAAATAAGAATATGGTTATACTGTTATAGATAGGGATGGTTGATGGATGGAAGGAAATGATGCGAGTAGCTGACGCCAAAGACGTGGGATAAAGGCGATGATGAAGAAGAAGAAGAAGAAGAAGAAGAAGATAATTAATTATATTATATATTATATTGTAATTTATACCCATATACTCGTAATTAAAATGTTTTTTTTAATATACTCGTATAGCTATATTATATTTTTGAAACGTTTGAATAACTTGTGAAGTTTCGAAGAATATTCATACAGAAAATATTCTGGTAGGTAATGTCTTAAACACATGTATTTATTTTGTAGTAATGATAAGAGTAATGATAATATCATTTCTGTCTTTAATCAAACGAAAATATTTAATGTCGTGTTTACTTTTTATTGTTATAATTTTCGAAATTTCTATTTTTAAAATCAAATTTGACCGTATTAATAATATGAAATTGTTTCGTCATTACAATAATACACATGATTTAATACAAAAATACCATGTTAAAACTTATAATATAAATATATAAAATTATTTTTTTTTATTCGTCAAATATTTTATAATCGTATATTTTTTTTTTCAATTTTTATCTCATATAAAATTAAGATACTTTAAATGCATATTATATAGTTTACATACGAGTATATGGATAAAAAATAATCTAAACTTATATCGGGACAAAAACATCGAATTCTCAAATGTGTCACTATAATGTCTAGTAATTATAATAAGTGGCAAATGAATTATTCGTCAAAATATTTTCTAGTTTAAATTTTATATACTTGTAATTGGAATTAAGATAATCGTCGAAATATTAATTTAGTCGTCGGCTTTGGGATAGAGAAAACGCGTGTGGACAACTAAATCATACGTTCGATAAATATTACAACTATCGCTAGCATTAATCTAACTTAACCAGTCTAATAGAGAACGGCTGAAATGCCGTCGAAATATTTTATGATTGACTAGAGAACAATTAACTTTTAAACACGATTTTTGTTTTATATACGAACCACAAGTATCGATTATCGAAAAATAAATTTAAAAAACTGCAATATTATATATTATTATACCACAATATAATATTATGCATAGATTATTGGCAAATTATGTGTAGACATAGTCTAAAAATATACGTAAATTATACGAAATTTTTAAATTTATTATTATAAAAATTAAATTAATTATATATTTTATTGGCCAAGTAATAATTGATAATTTTCCATAAAAAATATTTTATTATTCTTGTATAGATTTAGTTAACAATTTATAATATCGTAATATTTAGTAAATTTTTTCAACTATGCGAGATGCGGCTAATGGTTAAAATGATTCAAATTATATTTCGATTACTTTCGAAGATATTGAAATTGTTTATTATAACATTTTGTGAGTCATACATTATTTTCAATTTAATTTTGTAATAAATCGATTTACTCGTATTTCATTTTTTTTATATAAGTAATAACATATACAAGTATAAATATATTTTTTAATAAATTAATTTTATATAGATGTTTCAATTAACTATTTTTTTTTTTTTATCGAACGAAAATGTTTGATTTTATTAAATTCTTATCTTGTTTTCTAATCTTTATTAATCACAGCGGTCGTATTTTACATGTCTGTAGCTTGTAGATATTTTTTGTTGCGCTACACAATATACTCGTATGAATACTTTGTATTTGGTTTCATAGTAATTTTAAATTCAAATATATTTTAAATTTTTTATGAAATACGATTGTTAATAAAAAATAATACAATACTATTATAGGTACGAGTATTATTACAAGACATGTAAATTAAACAATTAATAATTTTGATTTTTTTTTTTTTTTTTACGTATTTCATCAAATATTTTTAAATATATTTTTAATAGACTTTTTTATAGATGGAAAAATCCATAAAACAATATTATTAATTACATGTTTTCGAGTATAATATATAATACTATATTTGTAACGCATAATTGGGTATTTTTAAAATCATATTTTAAGGGTTTTTAAAGCGTATTATAAATACCAATCCTAATTACGACTAAAAATAATATTTGCTTTGAAAATGTAAATAAATCATAACTATTTGATGGTGAATTACCATTTTCATCGGTTTGTTTGAACATTTACATTTTGTATAAAAAATATTCTATATAGATATTAAAATATGACTATTCATAAACATTAAAGATCAATTTAATATTATAAGTAAAAGTGTAATGATTATTTATAGGAATCATAGAATAGCGAAGTTTTTATTATATACTCGTATGTAATCTTCAAATTTATGAAATCGTGCTCAGTTTTAACGTTAAATTAAAGTAGGTACATAAAAAATAAACAAAAAATAATTCTTGGCTAATTAAAAAATAATACCTACTTATGCTATGTAAAAACTATAATAATTATAATTGTATTCAATTAAAGTATTAAGTATTTTATACAAACCATCATATTACTCATAGTAGATAAGTAATTAATTTCACTATCTGTTTATTTTTATTTTGCGAGAAGAATATTTATTACGTCATAAGTATTAATATAAATTATTTTCAATTTGCCCAGACAAATATGTAAACATAATGTATTACGGTTGTATTCAGGTCGAAAAATCATAATACATATTTATATGTTTTTTTTTTATCTCTTTTATTCAATTTATACATAAATATCAAACTCTCGGATATAGTTTATAGTTTAAACTATTATATTATTATCAGATAAAGTCCTTTTTGAATGCATATACATTTTATACTTTTGCGATTTATGTTATCATATGTAAACAATAATTGAATATTGTTATTCTTTTTTTTCAATAACATCAAAACTTGATAAAAGTAACAAGTATTATTTATTCAACATTAAATAAATATCATTATAGCTTTTTTTTAAAAAACATTTTAGATTTTAAAGGAAGCAAAAAATGTATTGGTTTTACAATAAAGTGTTTTTTTTTTTTTAATGTCTGAAGACACTTTTTCTACCCAAAATAATGCACCGATTTTCACGAATAGCATAAGTTTTTGGTTGGATAATGGCTGTAGTTGGTACTTTATTTAAGTTATTTTCCAAATTTCTCAAAATTGACTCATGCGATAGGAAAAGCGACCAAAAAATGATGAAAAAACGACATTTTTCATGGAATTTGAAATTTTGACGAAATCGATATCAATATTTCACGATAACTTGAGGAATAATGAACTAAAACACTTGAAATTTCTTTTAGATATTTACATAGATACGTGATAAAATTTTTCTTCATGAAGTATAACTTTGAATATTTCCTTAAATTTTCTTTTTAATCTATATAATGTTTGATAAAATTAGCAATTTTGAATTTTAAGGACAAAACATTTTACTGAAGTATACTCACATATTACATAACATGATATCAAATTATTAGAAAAATTACAAGTCTCAATTTTTCTTTATAGCTGTTTAGAGTTGATATTTTTAATGTAATCGTAAATCTAAGAATCCACATAAGTATTCTTATTATTTTTAAATACTTTTACAATATTGATTAATATAAAAAAACCAAAATTTTTTTGAAAATTTTATTTGAGCTCAAATACATATAACTTAACTCAGTTCCAAATTAACTCATTTAATGGTTTTATGGGCATGTTTTATACATGATGAACCTTGTTCAAAATCGTAATTCCAAATGTAACGATTTATCATTGAATTCGAAATCTAATAAAAATTCAATACTTTCCTCTTTAAACTTGTATTCCTTTCACAAAAATATCAGCTCTTCTTTTTTTTCTGTTTTTTACAATTACATTATTTTGGATTCAATTAATATTAATTATAAAAACTAAATGCTAACGAAATATTGATTGGAAATTTAATTTAATTCTTCAGTAAATATTCAAACGAACTTTTATTATAATACAGTTTGACAAATAACAAATATTTTTAATGTAATTAATAAACACGCGTTGTTAATTAGCTTACAATAACTACACGATGTGGGATGCTTTTATAAAATAAAATATATATATTTCTATAATATTATATTAACTTATTATCGAAAAGTGTATAATATTCAAACATGATTTTCATAAGGTATACAGGATGATTAAAATTTCATTTTAGAAAAATGTTAACTTCATTTATAATATATTTGAATAACAATAATAATATAGGTACAATGTGATCGTTCTGTATTATTTTAAAACTTTCAAAATAAACATTTTGTTTTCCAAAGATAATACGTTAATAATTTCCACGCGTTTTATGTTTCACGACATTGAGCTCGACGACAAAAATAATATACTTACATACTGTTTTTACGGTTGGTCTTAGAAAAAATACTTAAGGGATTTGGATTATTTACGCATGGTTCGTGTATTTTGGGTAATGTTATTGTATTCGAACATTTTATATTTATTTTAACAATATATTGCATACGTTAATTAATTAAAAACGATAATAAATAATAATAATAATAATAATAATATATTAGGCACTTACGACGATTTATTATACGTTTTACGAGATAATAATATTATGTATTCGTCCCTTGGCGTCGAGTTCAATATTGATGTGCGGCTGGTAATGAGATTTGTTGCAAGCCGAATAAAAGGTCATTTTTATCACCAGTCGATTGTTTGTCATTTCAAGGGTCCATCCGTTTTCATCCCGTCCGTTTGGTAATCTCTCAGTAAGTCTGACAAACTCAGTGTCCGGTCTCTCAATTGGCTTAGGATTTCTCTTCCGCGACGTCGAATTTCCATCATTTCTTACGACTGGCCCGTTTCCCGCGATGTACGCGTATATAACGTAAAGCTAAAATCCGTGTTTTCATTATAGATTACGTTATAATAAAATATTTTTCGCCAGTCAACAGGCGTCGGAAATTAAATAGCAAATCACAATATATTGTATTTATAATATCGTCCATAATATGGGTAAGATAAAAAAAAATTATTGCGAATATTATACCGATAACTCGTGTGTATTATAACTAATTATTATTAATTATAAAATAAAAATTCTTATAATATAATAATTATTAATCAATTTGCAAAATTTTTTTTATTTTTTTTTTTTTGTTATTCCTAAAATAGCATAACATATTAAAACAATACGTATTATAATAATCATTGTGATATTTATAAATAAATCGAACGAGCATTACGTAAGTATACTATACAGCATGGATCAAAAGGTTAGGTCAAATACTTATATAGAAATCAATCATACTACCAATTCGTAAAAAAAAAACAGATTTACATTTTAAATACGTTATTTACACGTGCAAACGTGAAAAAAGAAATTATATATTTCAATTAGACATTATTAATCAACGTACACATTATTCTACAGTCATCATTTTTATGATGACCTTTATTCGACATAACATTGTGAATATCAAATTTTAAGGTTTTGTTTTATTTTGTTAGCTCTCGCGCGTAAATTTAACCGTTCGTCATTTTTACATAAGTCACGACTTACAAAAATTGATTGATGAATTAAAACGCGATGAAATAAATCGTTTTCTATTAATAAAAAAGAAAAAAGAAAATAGAGATAACGCTTATAATTCTTAGATTCACGTAAACAGATACAAATTCGAGTTAAATTAAAAACTCAAATCTACGGTTAGTTTATAACTTATAATAGTTATAAGTTCCTATCATATTATATAAATAATATAAATTTTAATTTTTAGAATTTATTTAATAAGTTTCGTTAATTGCCCATCGTACGAAAATATACGATATTCAAAATATTTATAGTTGGGTAGATACCTATATACCTACATTATGCTAGTCAGGCAACTTGTTTTTCTTTATAATTTATATGACTCGTTATATTATATAGGGACCGCTTGATGGGATTAGAATATCGTATACTAACATAATATAATAATAATACTACACTATATTTACATTATAAAATTATTAGGAATTTCAATGAATATCATTTTTAACTCGTTACACACACGACATTTTCTCGTATTTACATATTGTGGTGAAATAAAAAAAAAAAATTGGGTTTTTATATAAAATACCGTATACGATTAAGTTATTATAATATAATATACTCGATACGAACCCATTCAAACACTTGAATAAATGTTATTATTTATCACGTATACGAGAAATAATAATAATAATAATAATAATAATAATAAAAAATAATAATATTAATAATAATAATAATAATAATAATAATAAAAAATAATAATAATAATATTATTATTATTAATAATAATAAAACGAGTTGAAATATTTGAAATAATTAAATAGTATTTTTTTTTTTTTTTGTATTCATATACTTACACTGATTATTTTTATGATACATAAATAATACGCGTGTTATTATGATATAAGGATGAGTTTACATATCAGAGGAAACGCGATTTTATCAAGATGAATAATTATTACGACCACGTTCAATAATGATATGTTATTAACAGTGCATTTTCCGAAAAAAAATAAAATAAAATAGTAATATACTCGTATAATTAGGCGTACTCGAATAAAACCTAACGCGTTTGCAACTAATTAATTGTCGAAAATTAGTCAAAAAAATAGTCAAATTCATTATTGCATAATATTATAATAATAATGTTTTAGACGAGTTGTCACGTTCGGTCGGGCGCGTGTGTATGCGTATAAAAACGGAAATAATTAATATTATAATAATATTGTAACGAAATGACACGTGAATTGAAAAAAAACCAATAATAAAAATATCTTTAATTCGTTGACCCGTTCGTGTTATATTTTTAATTCCATGTACACATTATTATTATTATTATTATTATTATTATTATTATTATTATTATTAT
>JAIUCT010000017.1:9212038-9230761 GCA_021307375.1 Tetraneura akinire | reverse complement strand
AATAATAATAATAATAATAATAATAATAATAATAATAATAATAATAAAATAACATATTTTAATAATACGTCTATGAAAAGGTATAGTATTGTTTGCGTTTCGAGTATTTATACTTGAATAAAAATGTATATTGCCGCGCTTCTACTATATATAAATGTTGAAAGAAACGGATTTTAGTCTTTTGTAAAATATATTAAATTATTATATTTTGATAACGCGACTACTCGACCTTCAGAAATCACAGCATTTACGTTATATGAGATAATATTATACGATATGATTATATTCATAATAATCGCTAATTTTAGCATAATATTGCTATTATTGACTTATTGTCCATGGTCCATCGCTCGTTGCGGATGAGTTTACCGTGAATGAAATATAATAATAATATTATAAGCTTGTATTATTAATAATAATTATAATATCGTACGAACGGCCGATTTCGATGAATCCCGACTATGGATAAGTAAAAAGAAGACCATATAACTATACCGCGGTATGAAACGTTCGAAATTAATATTGAAAAAAAAAAACTTTTTCTGTGATAACCACAATTTTTTTTTTTTAATTTTAAGTACTGTCTAATTATTGTCGGCAGTGCGATGGTGGCGAGTTTCGTGCGTACGGAACGTTTAGATTTTGATTTTTCGAGTAATAATAAAAACGCGATCTTCGTCTCGCCAAGACGATGGGCGGAGGAGGAGGCGCGATCACGTCTTTGAACCCGCCGCGCGTGTAATATTATATTATTATTATACACGATATTTTGTCGGGCACGGACGTCGGCGCCGAGAACACCAGATACCCGGTACCGGGTAATAGGTATAGTATGTCTATCGTATACGCGCATAATATTATTATTATTATCGTTATCGCGTTATTATAATATATTAGTGTAATGATACTGTATTATTATTTTACACGTATATTTATTTAATATACGGCGCGCGGTATCATCGCTACACTCCGTATATATTTATTATAAAATACACACACACACACACATAATAAATATGATACGGCGGCGGCGGCGGCTGGTTATAAATTCGCCGCGAGTACGTGCCCAGAGAAAATAATAGGCCAACGAATCCGGTAGCGTAGTCGCTGTATAATTTATATTCAACTACGATAATATAATTCGGTTTTTCGGTTGCCAAAATTCCGGTCGGCGAGAGGGGAACGAGGGGAAAAAATTGCTCGTACGCTATATAGGTATACACTTATATACGATATAAACGAATAATAATATAATATGTGTGTATAATTATATACGTTTTCGACACGACACGTGCTCGCGCGAGGCGATCGAGCTAAAAACGATCTCCTCCGGCGGCGTCGGCGGCGTCGGCGGCGCGAGTCGTCGTCTAATAAACGTTTATAATACGCCGACCTTTCCAGAAAAACAATAATAATATTATATTATATATATAAAATATAATACGTTATGAGGGTATAAACCGAACGCGTGTACGCAAAACCGTTGAAAAGGAATTGGAAAATAACAATATGTAACGAAAAAGAAAACCATAAAATACGTATCGCGATTCGCGAACAATTCAGGATTCGATGTAGGAAATTCAGGACCGGGAACGGGAACGAAAACGGGATATAATCGTTTTATATTTAAGGATTTTCACAAAACGATATAATTATTTCCGTTAGAAATATATAGAATATAATTTCGGCAGTTTATAATAATATACGTTTTACTCGTATAATATAGTTAATATATTTATCATCACACGTTTAAATACGACCAATTAAACGTGACCGAATGTATTCGAATAAATAATTATCGTTTATAAGATCCTGTCTAGGTCGAAATCGGCGTTGAACGCTGGAGGCCATTATGCGAGGTCACTGTATCGTCTGTAATAATCTAGTTCTATATTATAATATTTTTATCGTACTTTGTATGTGTGGAATCATATTCCGACACATCCTTAGAAATCCGCGATAAACGGTATGATTATACGAATATTATATTATATTATATTATTGAACTTTACGCGTTATCGTTTATTTACAAAACGTATATATTTAATTTTATGGAAGAAATCGAAAATTTACCACCATCCGATTGAAAATCATACGCTCGAAATATAGTTTATAAGCTCTTCAGATAATAAATAAATACGCGTTTTAGAATAATTCATTTCGGTGCATAATATTATTTTAGTTCGGTCGGTTTGATATTAAGGATAGTTTATAATCAACGTGTGAGAGACAATAATAATATATAATATTTCAATATAACTTCTGAAATGACTGAATTTCATGCATACAAAATAATATACGAGTATTGTTAAGTTATTAGGTGCCGCCTTGCAAT
The DNA here is from genome assembly GCA_021307375.1 of Tetraneura akinire. NCBI lineage: Eukaryota > Metazoa > Arthropoda > Insecta > Hemiptera > Aphididae > Tetraneura > Tetraneura akinire. Next base: position 9,228,426 of record JAIUCT010000017.1, on the reverse strand, counting down.
TAAGGGGCTGACCGTTAAACCTTAAAGAAAATTAGTGGACTGTAAAACACTGATACTTATAGGATAGTATAATAAATAATAGTTTCAAATATAAATATAAGATAAATATAATGATTCCAAAGGATACAATAATGTAATAAAACAAAATATAATAGAATAATTTCAATACATATAATAATGTAATACTACCAAATATAATATGACAATGTCAACTACAATATATAACAATTTCAAATATAATATGACAATATCAAATACAATATATAATAATTTCAAATAATAATACAATATTAATAATCCCAAATAAATGAAATATAATAATTTCAATACATATAATAATGTAATAATACCAAATATAATAAGACAATGTCAAATACAATATATAATAATTTCAAATATAAAACAATATTAATAATCCCAACTAAATGAAATATAATAATTTCAATACATATAATAATGTAATGATACCAAATATAATATGACAATGTCAAAAACAATATATAATAATACCAAATATAATATGACAATGTCAAATACAATATATAATAATACCAAATATAATAATATAATGAGGCACGTCGGCCTAACCTTAATAATGTGGTGCACCACTTACTTTACAAGTACCTTCAGACCCTGCTGCAAACCAACACAAACCATAAAGAAAACAAACAACGTACTCAAAGGACCGCTGGTAAAAATATTGACCACCCTAAAACTGGGAACAAAAGGTTTGACGAAAGGTCAATAACAATTGAGCGAACGATAATTACCCAAAACGGCCGATTCAGAAGAAATATAAACGTGGTTTTGACAAAAGGCTGCATACAGGAACGAAAAACTAAACCACCACAACTGTCCTCTGGAAAGGACGGCAAAGAACAAAAAAAAACTCATGAAATTACAAATGCAACGGCCGATCATTCACTAAACGAAACTTAGGAACAAAGCTTCAGTGTCACCTATAGCACAATTAAAACAACACAAACTAAATAATATAGGCGACACTGAAGCTGACATAACCTTATTAGAATTGTATAAGCCATTTATAAACATATTTAATGACCGACCGTTTACATAATCAAGAAAACCAAAAAAAAATAAACAGATACGCCGGCCGTGATAGCACACCGACGCTCAACTGCCAGCACCAGATAGCGCGGCAGTCAAACGCCGGTGCACGACCACGACTCGGCGTATTGAAGCCAACAAGTATCTTTATCAATTACTAATAATTATTGTAAAATTAGTTAAAAATATTGCGCACAACGTACGATCGGTCTTAACGAATATAAAACGTTTTAAAAAAGTGGTAATATTATAATAATTATGTTTTTTCGCTGAAAATTCGGAAAGTTCATCCGACGGTAAAAACTAAGGAACCACATGATAATAACGTTACGTGAAATATCCTTATGAAAATTCATTATTTTAATTTTTAGTGGATTAAGTAGAAACTTTTTAGAATGAATTTCATTACGAAATTTTTAATATATAGTTAAATTCTTTCACAGTAGTGCATAGGCGTGACTACGGTGGCAGCAGAGGCTGCATGTGCTGCCTCTGCTATTTCAAAAAGGTGCCGGTAAATAACCGAGAACAATTGTATATACTATATAGTACCTATATAATATTATATTATATGTAAAAACTTGACTTTGATTATTATATTTTTATTTTTATGAATTTATCTAGAAAGTAAATAGTATATTGCCTTAAAACTAGAATATTCTAGTCTTCATGGTATATTGTCACCACGGCTGTACTGCTGTAGATATAAGTATATAACTACAATCCTGATTATTACCAAATTTGACAGTAGATTTAAGCAAGAAACATCAGATTTAATTACTACTATAGGAAAACTTATTAACTTAGAGTTGGATGTCACATCATCTTGTTTATATATATTAGAAAATCTGATAAATGTTCAAACTCAAGAGCTCTTAGCAGAAATAAAACTTTTAAAAAACGTTCAAGATACACCTAAAGGAACGTCATCAAAATGTATTTATGAATGGCTTGATTGGTTCGCATTTGGAGGCAGATCTAATACTTTCAACAACTTTTTTAAGTGTTTGAAATATTTTGTTGTGATACCAGTAACCAGTTGTGGATGCGAAAGAAGTTTTTCAAAAATGACAATTGTGAAATCAAAATTAAGAAGTACGATGAAACAAGAAAGACTTAATGCATTATTATTTTTGTTTATTGAGCAAGAATTAACATCTAATGTTAATATTGAAGATGTCATTGACGATTTTAAAAATGTTCTGACAAAAAGAAGAATTATTCTGTAATGTATAATTTAAATGTATTCTTCTTTTTATAATTTGTTCATAATTCATATTTTATTAAAATAATTTTTTTTTATTATTATTTAAATCATTTCAAGATTGTTTTTCTTACATTTAAAAACTACACTTGTAACTACAAATTAATTACTGAAATGATAGTATTGGTTTTTAAAATTTGTTAGGCCACACTGCCACAGAAAGTTTTTGGTATACAAATGGTAACTAATAGGATGCATATTTAGGGGTGTAGGGCTAATAAAATTGATTATTACTAAACACATCAACTGCTGATTTTGTGATAAAGATATAAAATGTAAAAAAATTTTTGGCGCCGGTCATATATTATGCTGCCTCTGCAATCATGGTCTAGTCACGCCTATGCAGTAGTGTACATATATTATTATGATAATTATTACATAAATTACGAATCATCACGTCATTATTATAATAATAATTCTCCTTTACACTTATATGTTGTATACAGTATGTAATTTTATATAATTTTATTATTATATAACGTGATTTTTCATATTATTTAATTATTTAAAACATTCATAATATATAATTACCAAATTTTTTCTTTGCGAATCGAAAAATATAACTAACATTTAATATTTTATTATATTGTAATTATTATTTTAACGTTGTTTGCGATGGATTAATAATTATTCGTATTTATGAATTAAATTTTACTTTATAAATTAAATTTCGATCAATATTTTTATCTAATATAGGTACAGTGTATTGTATATTTAATTGCAAATTAATTGTATTCTTTGACAGTTTATGCATGTATTGTTATATAGATATTAATATATTATAATATTATACTATAGTTACTTAATTATTGAAAATTGCTTAACTTTTAATTTTATCATAATTATTTGAAAAAATTTCAAAAATGTTATATTTCGTTATGGTAATATTATAATATTCTATCTAATATTTGTTATGCCAAAATATTATTATTTTTCGTTTAAATTAAGACCATTAGATGACATGTATTGCGAAATAATACGACATTTATATACCTTATACTTGTTTAAAATTATTTTTCATGGAATATAATACATTTCATATCGTTATTTTTAATCATAAAATAAGACATGCTCATAAAAATTTATATTAGAAATAATATTTTATCTATAATAATATAGTGTAATATCTTATTGTATGTAGATACACGTGTAGCCAATTATAATTGCATAATGTACTCCTATTATCATAAGATTGAATTAAAATTGAAAATTATGTAAGTATAAATGTATCGTGAACATAAAATTTATACATAAATAATATTTTGAATGTTAAGTCATTAAGTAAAAACACACAGTAACGAGATTTTATTAGGTTAACAAAATCATTGATATGGATCATATAATAATAATTTCATGTCGGATCATAAAATTTCAACAGCAAAATAACAGAACCACATTAAATTCATTCGCTGCGATAATTATTATTGACTAAATTTATAAACATTATTCATACATCTAAACCGTCAAATTTAATTTACTCCATTCTATTACGCTTTCGTTTAGACTTGAAAATAAATTATATAAATACCTATCTAGTTGATTCATTAAAAACTATGTAAAATCTTAAGTTTTGAGCGAAGCGGTTTTACAATGATGTGTGTCTTTTTTTATGTTATTAGACACTTCTTCTATCCAAAATAATGTTCAGATTTTCACGAATAACATATAATATATGTTTCCGGTAGAAAAGTGGATGTAGTTGATACTTAATAATTTAAGAGATTTTTCGAATTTTTAAAAATTGACCCAACACGACAGGAAGAACGACCAAAAAATGATAAAAATACCGAAAACTGAAATTTTGACGAAATCAATTGAAATCTTTTACGATAAATTAATCAATATTGAATTAAGAGACTTGGACATTTTATTGGCTGTTCAAATAGGTATTATATAAATGTGATAAAATTTTGGAATCGTTACGTTAATTTTTATATAAAGTAATAATAGAACTTTGAATATTTCCTAATTAACGTGTCACCAAAATATTAGAAAAATCCCAATTCCCAATTTTTTTTATAACTGTTTAAAGTTTATATTTTTTTGTGTAATCGAAAATCTAAAAATCCATATAAGGATTATATACATAATATGTACAAATAATACTGTATTTTATTTAATTGAAAATTGAATATTGTATTTTACATATATTTTTACATTTATATCACCAGTATTATTATTTATTATCTAAAAAGTACTTGGTTTATAGTAATTTTTGGTAAAATAACGAAGGAAAAAATGGTTAAATTCATATTTTACGCGTTAATTAACAATATATTAGGGGTGGTACATATTGGTATGATGATTTTAGTCGTATAAAATTTAAAACCTATGATTTATGGTGATACCAACATTTGGTAAAATTATATTTTTGAAGTGACTGTTATAATACGAGTATTCTGTAGTTTTATGAAATTTTAATTAAAATGAGTTAATTATTTTGATTGAAAACAGTATTTATTTAAAATGGCATCGCAATATTTTACAGTTATAAACATTTTTACTAACTTTACTATACAAGAATCTTTTTGAAATTTAGAAGCTCGAAAACGTATAACGTATAACGTATTTAATATTGATTTCAACTATATAAAATCCATCTAAAATGTTCAAATGTTTTCGTAAACTTTATCTGGATTCTAAGTAAATACCGAATACGAGCGTAGGTATACTATACTGCTGGTAAAAGGTAAAACCACAAAATATTATTTCGACCGTCGTTATTAAACACGAAAATAAGTTTCAGACATTTAAGTATTATTATTATTATTTTTTTTCATTAAATAAATTCTCTCGAAATTAAAATCTCTGAAAGTTTTATCTCTTGGTTAATAATATAAAAAAAATTTAAATAGTTTTGAAAGATTTACGTACTTCCGGTTTTAATACTTTTAAACATTATTAATATTATATGTCTTGTTTATATATTATTTAATTTCGTTTTCCTGTGCAGAATTTTCTCAGGAAAAAACTCGAATAAATTAAAATACCAAAAACGTAATATTCATTTCTTTGTGTGTTATATATTATTATATTTATAAAAAGTAATAATATATAGGTAATACTAAAGAAAAAAAAGAAAAGAGTAAAGTAAAATATCCAACGCGATAACAATATTATAAACGTATATATTTTTTTTTTAACACATTCGATTTCCTTCGTATGTCGTATATAATATAATGTTATAAATTATTTTTTGCTCGTCCAAATCGTGATAACGAATATCAATTTTTAAACGTATACTATTGGTTAATACTTGTAAACCATAAATGACAATATTCTTCCTGTATACAATATAGTAATAATAGTATAGACGTTTATAGATACCGAAAGTTTGACGTTCAACGTACTCGTAATTTTACCAATACGTATATAACATAACCGCGGTAACCGTATATAATAAACGTTTGACCACTTTTATCGTTTCTAATATTATGTATTATATATATATATATGTATTATATTTTCCATTTTCAATTTCCGCACGAGATTTGTTTTCGACCCGGTATATACCAGGCCCGACGTGAAATGCGATTTTCTACTAGATTAATATTTCAAGTGACGCGTTTGTCGGCCACGGTTCCGAAAATACTATTATGGCACAATATCTCGATTAAAAACGTCAATTTTATATTTCCCCCGCCCGGTTACGGAACAGGAAACAGACTCGAGGGTCGTTCTTTTATCCGTTTTCCGAATCGTCACCGCCGTCGCCGTGGACGCACTACAACTATATATTATTATTTATTATTATTATTATTATTATTATTATCATTATTATTATCATTATTATTATTATTATTATTATTATTATTATTATTATTATTATTATTAATATTACAACGGAGGCCTGTAGAAACGCGACACGTGTCACGTAATAACTATTTGTACACGAGCAGAACCATGAAATAACGTTCGCCAACGTCGAAATTTTTTATTAAATAAATAAATAAATAAATAAAAATTATTTTAAAATTATTTTTATTTATACCTAATGTTATATTTTGCGTGATTCAACAACAAGTCCTAAGCGAAAACGTTTCCGATATGCGTACTGTTAAAATCAGTCGAAAAACGATATAAAATCGCAAAAATTACGTAATACACTTAGGTTTTAATTTTTTGTTTTTTTTTCTAATTATTCGCGTCAATTTGTTTTCTAATCACAATACGCCGATCCTCCGCAACTTAAGTAATATTCTATTTCTATACACGCATTCGAGTATAATTTTTCCTTTTTTTATACATATAATAATTTATTATTGTGTTTTGTTTTTCTTCTCGGATTACGATTCTATTTCGTTAAACCCGGTACACATTATTATCATTAAAATACAATGCATAAAATCCGCCATTAAGAGGACGCCACACGCCAATAAATAACTTGTGAATACACATGTTCGCATTTCCATCACTACACACTATATAATTATCGTAGCATAAAAATTTTGGTATCAATAGAAAGAGGAGAACTTGATCTGTGTTTCTACGTCGGCTTTTTTAAATTAATACATTTTATAATGTTTTATACTTCTTTAAAAAACTAAAAAAAGTTATTTTTTTAAACTTAGTATAATTCATAAAATATTAATTCAATTAAAAAAAACTGACGTACAAACATCAATTAAGTTCTCCTCTTTCTTTTTTTATCAAAATTATTATTCTAAGATAATTTTACAACGAGTAATGGTGGAAATACAAAAACACTTTTTAGACTAACAAAAATAATTTTTACAACCGTATTGTGCTGCTCCTGTGTATAGCGGCAGCGTTCAGTAATAGTTTCACTCCTCTACTCCCGTCAAATTTACCGCGTCATAGTTCAAAACCGGTGTATTTAGTGTCGCTTGCGCGGCGGGCATTCGTGGGGAAGACTATAATAACTTTATAAGTTTTATTTTTAGCGAACACCGACAATGGACAATAATCGATAATCGGATAATCTAAATAATAATGACAAAATTAACTCCTATGTACAAAATCATAATTATTATTATTATAAATAATAAAATGTACCTATTTGTTAAAACTAAGAGAGGTAATTTATTATTTATAAAATAATATACCTACCTAGTACCTATTATATTCTACCTCTACCAATTGCATCCAAAATTTCACAGTGAAATTATTGATTCGCGCGTTTTCTGTACTTTTCGCGCGATTTTTACACGCTTTCAATTCCCTGCACGAAGCACGACTGTTGATGACTGTTGATGTTTAGCGTGTCGATTACATTTTATATAAAATAATTTTTGTTATATGTTAAACATTACATAGTATAAATATTTTTTTTATGCGTTTTTTATTACAAGTATAAATATATTTTTTAAATTTATTTATACTATTTTTTATTTGTAAAAATAAAAAAATATGAATCAAAATTCAAAAAAAAAACGTAATTTTGCATCTAAAAAATTTGTATGCAAAAAAAAAAATATTGAAAGAATGAAAAAAGTTCGAGCTCATCAATCGTAAGTATATATATATATTAAATATGAACTTAGTCGTAATTAGAAGTAAAAAGATAATATATTATATCAATATTATATTATATGTAATAAAATCTTCGATTATACTATAAATATCAATTTTAAACAGCTATAAAAAAAAAAAATTGAGACTTGGAATTTTCCTAATATTTTTATACCATGTTGAGTAATATGTGAGTATACTTCAGTAAAATTTTCATACCTTATCCTAAACTGCCAATTTTATCAAACATTATATACATAAAAACGAGAATATTACAAAATATTCAAAGTTTTGTAGAAAAATTAACGTAACATTCTATAAATTTTATCACACATATATATATAATATAACACTTATTGGGTGAACACCCAATAAAATTTTCAAGTCTCTAATTATAATATAATAATATAAGTCTGAATTATTTTTAAATATTGAAATCGAATTTGTCGAAATTTCAGTTTTCGTGAAAAATGCAGTTTTTCATTTTTTTGTCGTTTTTCTATCGCATAGGGTCAATTTTGAGAAATTCAAAAATGACCTAAATAAATTACTATTTCTAAACTAAAATTTCTTTTTCCTTGGACTACTTTCAAATTATAACGGCAAAAATAATTTTTATAGTTATTATCATGGGCGTCATTAGGGGGTAGCGAGGGGTAGCAATTGCTACCACACCATTTTTATTGTGGTAGTGGTTGCAAATAAATAGCTACGTTACCCTACAAATAATTTCTAAAAAGAAAAATTTATTGATTCTTCAAAAATGATCACAAAATTGTGTTGTATTATAAAAATACAAATAATAACTTTTAAAGGTAGAAAACAATAAAACATGAATTATTTTATTTTTACTTATAATATTTTATACATTTTTTCGTTTATTATTATTTATAATCGTTTATATTATTATTTTCCATTTTTCTGACCACGTAATATTATAAAATCACTTTCCGTTATCCGTTGTCGAATGTCGATACGTTGATATGTCCACACTACTATATTACTACCCAAAATAATGCTCCGATTTCCACGAATAGCATATATTTCCGGTAGGAACTCAGGAAGGACATATCAAATAGTCCATATCATAGATTGGGACAACATGAAAAATGTGCTCATTATTTTTGTTCAGGACCTAAGATAGGAGAATTAAATCTCGTTCCTGAAGTAGAAAAAAGTGGGATGATGGTAGAAATACGAAATTTAGTGAATAGATTGATTGTAAATGCTGATAGTTTAATTGAGAACGTAGATAATAACCCGTGCGAACAATTTAATAGTTTAATAAATAAACATGTAGGTGGTAAACGCATAAATTTTACTCAAAAAAATAATTACAAGACAAGAGTTGAAGCGGCAGTTGTAGCATTTAATTCTAAAAATTATTTACGAACGTTACAAAAAAAAATGATACAAATCAGTCCAGGTAAATAATTGAAATATTAATAAAACAAATTATTAATTTAATTTAATTTAATGTTGTATTTAATAAAAGGTAAAATGTATTAATATTTTTAAATGTTGTTTGTAGGATTACATGGTAAACGATATTCAACAAATATTGAAAGAATTCGAAATAATACAAAAATACGTAGACGAAAATTATTTGACTTGGGTATAAAACGAACTAAAAGTAATAAACGATTTAATGGACCAGATGCTGATTATGGCCTAGCTGAACCATTAGATAATATAATTAATGACGAAGAACTAGGTACGAAAAAAAAAAAATTCTTAGAAATATTATCAAGTATCAACAGAATTGAATTAGAACGAGTAACAAAAGAGCAGGCACATAGTCAAGATTGGATAAATGAACGAAAAAAACGGTTAACAGCATCAAATTTTGGAGAGATATGCAAAATGAGGTTAAATACGAGTTGTCGAAAAAAAGTATATAATATGTTATATAGGCCTTATACCTCCACAAAAGAAATGGCATACGGTGTCGAAATGGAACCTAACGCAAAAATAAAATTTGAAGAGTTAAGTGGTCATTCTGTAAATTCATGTGGATTATTTTCTGATATAGAATTTCCATATTTAGCAGCAACGCCTGGTAATTTATAATTTATTATAAATATAATAATATATATTATTATTATTATTATTATAATTATTATTATTATTATAATTATTATTATTATTATTATTATTATTATTATTATTATTATTATTACTTTATACATATTATAGATGGACTAGTTGGGGAAAATTCAATAATTGAAGTAAAATGTCCTTATGTAGCAAGAGACACTAAAAGTCCTATTGAAGCAGTGGAGAATAAGCTTGTAAGAAACATAATTAAATAAAAATAAAATAAATAAAAAGATTAACTATTTATATGCACAATATATTCATTATATTTATATACATATAGCTTCAATACTGCAGAGCTTCTACCAATGGTAAAATTGTTTTAAAAAATGATCACAAATATTGGTATCAAATAATGGGTCAATTACGTATTACTGGACGAGAAAAATGCTACTTTGTTGTCCATACACGTCAATGGACAAGCATACAAGAAATTATTTATGATAATGACTTTTGGAATACGAAAATGTTTGAAAAACTTAATAGGTACCTAAACATAGTACGAGTATAATTGAATTGTGACTTTGTAAGGATAATTAATATGTGTACCTATTTAAATTACAGATTTTATTTAGAATGTCTATTGCCTGAAATAGTTGATCCACTGTATGGTAAACGTTTCGAACTCGCAGATATTAGAGAACCAAAATATATCCTTGAAGCACAAAAAATAACAAAAAAAACTAATGTGAAATTTCATATATAAAATTTATAATTTATATATTTTAATTATATAATTTAATATATAATTAATAATAAGTATACTTTTTTTATATATATATTAAAGGTAGGTTGGTACTAATTGTATAATACAATAATATTATTATTAGATATTTTAATTTTGGTTAGAATTTTTGTTATTATAGTTTATAATATTTTGATAATTATGTTATTATTTGTATAATTTAATTTAAAAATGTGATATATTATAATTAAATTAAGAAACATACAATATATATTATTTTTTATGTTTTAATTGTTTTAAATCGATATTGATAATGAAATTAACACTGTATCGGTACTTATACGTAGATGCCTACGTAGTACGTACAACGATATAACTGCTACTAATACCTATAATAATAGGCTATAATACAATGCAACGTTCAGAACACTACGAAGGTCCATGAAATAATAAAACGCGGTCTCGTCTCTCACTTGGAGTTTAGACTTTTAACGACGCCCGTACACCTGAGCAATGTGCGATCATCGCGTGCTTGCGCCGCCACAAAAGTATCGAAAGCGCATTCTATGATTTATTTCTTGCGTTCTCGTTTCGGTGTGGCGTCCTCTTAAACCGTCGCGTCGTCGTCCGGGCCCGACCTATTAAAGGTCTTCGGACCGTGTCATACGCGATGGGCTCCGAAATGATGCGCCTCCGGACGTTTCCAGACCGAGCGTACTTGCGTCGACGTCGAGGAATTAGCCCGTTAAACGTCATGGTTTAAAAGACATCCGATTATAATACTCGAAGATGTATTTTGTATTATTATTATTTTTCGTGTCTATATTTTTCTCGTTCGAATGCAATTTTTTACGCTCGTATGTTTTGTTTTATTTTTGTAAATTTTAAGTTTCCCTACCTGAAAACGTTTAATTTTACGTGATAATAATTGTTATTGTAGACAACGGAACGAACGAAATCCGCGTCGGACGTTATGATAATATATACAGGGCGATGAAAATATTTTGCGTTACAAAAATATTATATGGAACTATCGTGCACGTAAATACGTATATAACGTAAGATTCCGATCACTCTGTATATTATATTATTATTATCTACCGGAATATACGCGTTATAGATTTCACCATTGTTTTTCTGGAAGGTGACCGTTCGCGTTTTGCATAATATTAATTTGTTTGTGTGTTATACGTGAACACACACGAAAAATGTTCCGCCGACTCAGGCGCGCACCCCGAAAAAAAAATAAATATATTATAATATAATATAAAATGAAAATATGCGATAAACAACCGGAAATCACGTGTTTTTTTCTCTCCTCGACAAACACGAACAAAATATAATATTATTACACGCCTAAATTCCAAATACAATAATAACGCATACATTTTTTATACACATCTGATCGTAAATTTTTCGAATATATACTTAAATGTTAAATGCATATATACGAGTATACCCTGTTGGTATATAGGTCGATTGGATACAATATATCGATCGTGGTTTTCTGAAATATTTTTTTTTATAAAAATTCAACGTTTATTTATCTACCCACTATAAAGTATTATTATTATTTTAGGCATTCATATTTCTCAGCGTTCTGATTTGTGATATCATAATATAGATATATAGGTAATAGCTTTAAAATTTATCTTCAAAACAAAATAAATAATAGTTATAAATCTTAGTTTTGATTGTAAAAGTTGAAATTTATAATTTATAAATATAAATTAGGTTTTTCCATCGAAATTTACATATAAATTTTGGTAATATGTAGATTTTATAAAGTAGGTACGTAATAATTTTGTTCTTAAAATATTAAAAAATAATAATAATTAAATTCACATCATATAGCAAATAAGAAAAACCAAAAAATCGTAAAAATTAAACGATTTTAAAATTTATCGTAAAGTTTACAACTAAGTGTACAAAATATATTTTCCAAAAAGTAACTCTTACGAAAAAAATGATAACACAGTTTTATAAACGTTTCTATAAATACCTTAATAATGTATTCATTAAATCGGAAGTATTGAGAAATCATTATTAAATTTTTCAAAAAATAGAAATTATCAGAACTTGCAAGGGCACTGTTTAAGCCTACACGGACAATAATTTTTTTTTTTATAAATGTTATAATTATATAAAATACATACAATAAGTTTTAAATTTTTAATATATTGCAATACAGTCAATACACAATTCCGTAAGTTCGTTTTGCTCTCGATAAAAATTGGTTTGATCCGGATAAGTATATAATGTATAGTATGTTATTATGTAGGTATACTCATACTATGCATATATATTACATTTATATATCGGGTATTGTAAATTGTAGTACGTCGCATTATAGTCAAACTTTCTAGAACAGCCTTCGGGTGTTTTTAGGTTATTTATTTTAAAATATATTATTTCAAATTCGCCATAGCTTTAAGGGGCATAATACCTTTGAGTTATATGCGATAAGCATTTATTCCTGGAGGCTATTCTGACCTAACGTACTACGGACCCACGCACAATTGCTTTCAGACGAGAGACGTTTTCAAATTATTATCCTTTAATTGCACTTCGATGGCAAATACCTAAGGGCTACCCTCTGATGATAATTTCAAGGGGCAAAAACGTTATTGTCGTTATTTATATTATTATATAATGATATAGGCTATAATATAGCTACAAAGTTTATCGAGAATTTCGTATCGTCCGATGATGATGACCTCACGTCAAATAATTATTCACAATTGTTTTTGTTTCCTCTATACAATATATTATAATATACGGTTCTAAATAGCTATTTATTTATTATTATTTTTTTTTTTTTAATAACACACAACGGACACATTATTTATTTTATATTTTATACTCGTATTGTGTGTAGTAAAATAAAATAGGCAGCTATTATAGGTATAATATGTGTACAGCGCAATCAAAATGATAACATCTCGCCGTGTACGAAAAAAACAAAAAAAAATAATAAAAAATAAATAAATATTAGCGGTCAACGGGTGGGAACTCGTCAAATTTGCATATTTTCATTCAATCTAAACTCGAATTGAATAGGTATACCTATTCTGTCGTCCGAATCCAAAATTATATTACCGACATTAATTTCCGTCACATTTTACCGTTCCTGTGTATAATTTCACGGTAATTGTGTTGTTTTTACGCGTGTTCATAATAAATCTAAAACAATTATTGGTATATATTATTATAATTATAATTATAATTATTATTATTATTATTATTATTATTATTATTATTATTATTATTATAATATAAATAAATTACGTACGTACATACGTTTGTAGGTTAGGCTAATACCATGCGGTGTAATAGACATTATAAATTATAATATATTATTATGTAACTAAATGTGTACGAGAATATATATAATAATATAATCATTATTACACATCAAAACTACGTACGATGATTACGTTAAAACTTAGTAAAAATATAATTAATTTAAAATAACTCCTGTATAAATTACATTGATAAATTACAAACCTACGTAAAGTATTCAATGCTCTGATTTGATATCGTGTACATTATATAATATAATATTATAATTTGTGAAACATTATAATAATAGTACGAAATCTTCGCGAATATTATTTTATGACGATTCATATAATCCGTTCGTAAAATTTATGCGTTATAATGTCATGTCTGTCGATATGCGTACAATAGATGGTACTAAAAAAAAATTATATTATATTATATTATTATTATAATACGAAACGCGATATTATTACATTTTACGTGCACAATTCCGTGTTTTCGATTTTCTCCTGGGGTAATAAATAGATTTTTTAAATTCATTTTAAAACTATCTGCTGTTTCATCGCGACCTAACATCGAGGATTTTATATACAGAGTGTCTCACCAGGATTGTGTCTACCAATAACTTTTGATCTATTAAATATTTTTTAAATCTGATTTTTACAACTTATTTATGTATATAGACAAGACACATATTTCATTTTTATAATTTTTTTTCTTTAAATACTAAAAAAAAAAATCGTAATAATGAAAAAACGTAACTTGTATATACATAAATAATTCGAAAAATATTTAATAGATCAAAAGATATTGGCCGAGACAAGCCTGGTGAGACATCCCGTATACAATCCTCGATGTTAGCTTGTGATGAAATAGCAGATAGTTTTAAAATGAATTTAAAAATCATATTTATATATTATAATAAGAATATTACTCCTTGTAATACAATTTGTGAGCTTTATTTTAATAATCGACTATAGAAGTATCTTCAATATTTCATAATAAATATAAAACTAGTTATTTTATGTATGAATAATTCTGTAAGTATATCTACTGAAAAATAGAAATTAAAAACGATAATTCAGAAGTTTAGACGTAGAATATAATATAATATATTATAAATTTTCCCTAAACATATTTATCTGTTTTACCTATACCTCTTCAGTCTCCACTTTATCATACCCATAGTTAAGTAATCAGTATAAATAAATATATAATTTTAAATTTTCTTAAAAAAAATGTACAATTTCATGTCGTCGTTTGCAAACGATAAGAAAATGATATTTAAATGAAAATAATATTGTTGTATAAAAAAATGTACTAAAGGTAATTAACTTAAGGAGGAAATATTAGCCCTCTAAAAAATTAACCAGGAGAAAACTACTAAGGGAAGAGAAATCTTATCTCCCCCTGTTAATAATACGTCACTGAAGTGTATAACTACATATATATATATATAATATATATCTATGTGTGTGTGTGTGTACTTCTGTTTTCTGGGGAAAATAAATATTGTCGTTATGATATAGTGTAATGTGTAAAATGTAGGAAAAATAAAAAACTACAGTCATATTGGTGGTTGTAAGCGTGTCCGATATTCTGGTGGTCTTGGAAAATTCTGGATCGGAGATGAACGACGATGCTGATGAGCGATGTACCGCGAATACCAAAACGTTTAAATACATATGGTGAACATTACTTGGAATATAAGCTTGGAATGATAAAAATATATACCTATGATAAATCGACTGCGGCTGATTATAATAATAGGTAATAATGATTTTGCACGATCCGAATAATAACAATTATTGTATTTTCGTGCGGCACGAGGACGAATTATAATAGGGATGACGAATGGATTCCATTGGTACTCGTATATTATTAATACCAATTTATTAAATTCGCCCATACGGCCATATAAACCGCATATAGGTCGTTATACGGTTCTTTCGTGCGGCTATCCGGTGGCCGTTTCGTGAGGAATATTTTTATTATAATATATATTTTTCTCGTATAACATAAATAATTATTGGTTATCTCTATCTTAATACGATTAGGCAATAATAATAATATTATATATCTGTCTATATTCGATCTTCTAACGCGTTCCATGAGGTACATGCGGTTAATAAGTATGGTAACCTTGACGCGAGCCCAAGAATAGTAAGTATAGTTTACGAGTAAAAATAATATCAAATAAACTCGTGGCGTCCATCATCGTTTCGACTAGTAATTTATTTAATGCGTGTTATTTCCCGATATTATCCACAAACGGCGTTCACAATTCGATCGTAAAATATACACATATTATATTATTATTATTATTATTATTATTATTATTATTATTATTATTATTATTATTATTATTATTATTATTATTATTATTATTATTATTATTATTATTATTATTATTATTATTATTATTATTATTATTATTATTATTATTATTATTATTATTATTATTATTATTATTATTATTATTATTATTATTATTATTATTATTATTATTATTATTATGTT
>JAIUCT010000017.1:9193396-9211638 GCA_021307375.1 Tetraneura akinire | reverse complement strand
TTATTATTATTATTATTATTATTATTATTATTATTATTATTAAACTTTGACGTAAACGAATTCAACGTGAACATTATTGGAAAATTATTATAATGTTTAGTAGAATACGAATTTGAAATTTATTTTGTGTATAGATATAGACCATAGGTAGACTTTAAACTATATCAGAGAACTATTTCTAACGTGTAGTTATTATAATTTATAATATAGGCAAGGGAAGACGTTAAATCTCTTTTGCTGCAGCTCATCCTAAACGTTGTGTGGTGTATGAGTGAACGACTGTTATCGCATAAACCTCTCATTCAAAAGGAATATTGTGGGATATTATGAATTTGAGAAAATTTCAATTTTCATTTTCCAAGCTGGTAATGATCGTATAATTAATATACATTATACACATTGAAGTTCATACCATAGTTTTTCGTAATAATAATAATAAAATATCGTATACAGTTTTACACGGCAGAATAATACGAGAACGAGCGTTTTTCTTTCGGATAATCGTGGATTTGAGAACATTGATGCGACACTACATTCAAAATCCCACAAAAGTAAATATTTTATTGCAGAGTTACCATCTCGCGAATATAATATATATAATATGTTAAAAATTAATATCGTATAATCCGCGAAATCATTATACAAATGCGCGTCGATACAACAATAAATTCTGAGAGAAATATCGAAATCAATTTTCGTTTGAACTTTCGTGAGGACAGCCTACGCGCTAGTCCTGCACCGTACATTAGTATACCCTATATTATAATATGAATATATAGGTGGATATACGTTATATTATTGACGTTTTGAAACGCGTATCTATATATAATAATAATAATATTATTATAAATTTATATAATATTAATATTAATATTATAATATAATAAATTAATAATGTATATATATTCGGCGGCTGCACAACCAAAAGTCCCTAAGAAAACAAAAGACGTTAACAAACTAACAATAATTTATATTTTACAATATAGTATAATTGGTATAATAATTCGATGTAGGTATAGACGATCGTCCGCGTGGGCAGACGCACGCGTGTACGACTTTATATATTATTATTATTATTATTATTATTATTATTATTATTATTATTATTATTATTATTATTATTATTATTATTATATACGATTCGCTAGAACCAACGGCACACGGAGCGTGCTGAAACGTTACTATTTCCATACGGATCGTAAAGTATAAAATAAATGAATAATAATATTTAATAATATTATTTTGCAACGTAGGAAAAATGTAAAAATTATTTTTTGTCAACAATATTGCCTCGTGCATTATATATATATATATAATAATATTACAATTTATTAAAGCGTTTAAAAATAATATTATGACAAAACGAGAAATATTGTATATACGATGTCGCCTATACGCGCAAATAATCGTGGCAAAAATAATATCTTCTAAAGGGACTATAATGTTCGTAACGATTTTTATAATGCGTCTTTTGATCGTAAACACATTGATGAAATGATAATATGTATAATAAATAAATCTGCGGTTTGGCGCAAGAGCCAAAAAGGGTTAAATGTCAAAGTGTACATCTTTTTCGGGGTAAATGCAAAACAAAATTGACAAATTTTAGTAACGTTTTATTTTATAGAGTATTAAATATATTATATTAAGTTAATCGCACGTCTTGATCTTAAGTCCATTGGTAATTTAAAAAAAAAAAAAAAAAAAACATATTAAAGATAATTAAATGACATCAGACAAACAGGCTAAATTTCATAAAAATTGGACGACAAAACACAAAATTATATATTATATTAGTATTATACGGTCATACGAACACATCGTTCGAAAGAGGAAACGTTAGTTGTTGTTCCTTCTCATGGAATATATTTCTAGTTAAATTTATAATATACACGTGTATTAAATTTTAATTGTTTTCACTTCCCATTATTATTTTAACATGTCATGTACCAAAAAATATCGAAGTAGTTATAATGCAACTTAAATACGATTATAATTCATATTATAATATATTCATGGAAATATTTTAGAAACACAGATCATTATCTGTATTAAAGCAAATATATATTGTATAATATATTGTTTCATTTAATGCGGCAAAATAATTTACAAAATTCATAAACCTCGAAATACATAGGTATTATATTATCATTGGATAAAAAAAAAAAAAAAAGTTAATGTCAAGGATAAACGTTATTATAACGACGCTATATTATAAGGATTAAGGAAATCGAAATATTCGAATTCATTGTCTTTTTGAATAAATTAATATATTATTATTATTATTATAATATCATTATTCTGGTGTTTTTTAAATTATAAAATAAAATATTTTTAATTCGTTTTAAACCGCTTAAAATTTATCATTATCATTATCAATTATCATTTTTCGTTTATTTAAAATGTACCTACTTTGCACTTGGAACGACTATTCTAATATTTAATATTATACTGTATTAACATACAATTGAAATAAAAATTAATTAGATATAAATGATAACTGTACTACAATATTATAAGTTCTGCCATTATTCATAGTGTTTATTATACTCGTAGAATAGATATTCATAACTACTAAGTTAAGTACTATAACTTGGGCATAATAACATTAATAACGTGCCTAATGTAAGAATTATTATAATTCGAACTATATCATTTTAGTTTACAGTGAAAATACGATTGTAAATGAAATAAATAATATTATAAATTATAAAAGTATTCGTGTAGTTTTTCCTTTTAGACACTATATAAATCGCACACGATAGAAAAATATGTTTTCCTCTTGAAAAACACGATTTCACGAAATCTTTATAATTATAAAGTATATAATAATATATTATTATTATACATTGTTAATTTAAAATGAGCACCTACCTATTATTATTTTTTACGTATAAACGCTTAGTAAAAAAATCTCGTTATACAGGTATAATTTTTTATTATTATTATTATTATTATTCGGCCGATTACCAGGTGGCGGTAAATTTGATATTTTTTTGCAATAATATCGTGTTTTATAAGCCAGCTGACACGCACAAATGAAAGTCTAGGTCCGACCGAGTTTACTGACACGTATCTTTAATAGCCTTGTAAAATAAATAAAGATGAGAAATATAATATTGTTTATAACACGACTGCAACAACACAGTTATAACATTAACAAGTTTGGAAAAACTTGTAAATAAAAGCCACCTAATTCGTTTATAATTCATTGTTTACTTACGTGTACAATATTTTACACGTGTACTCGTACGAGTGTCCGATTTCATATTTATTTATGTATTGTATATACGAGTATATGTTTATGGGGTAATTTATATAATAATTATTTTCGCCTAATTATACTTCACACGTTAAACAATTGCGTAACGCGTCTAAATGAAAAATAATAATAATTATTGTTTCGTATTATTAATATTCGTTATTATATAATATTTGTACATAGATTATGATAATGTGTATACTCGTATGTACGAATTTGCATAAAATACAGGAATATTTTATAAAACACGAAGATGAATTGTATTTATGCAAATTGATTAAGAATTATTATATTATACAGTTTTGTAAACTTAAATAAATTTACGTAGAAACATACAAAACGTATCGAGTTATTTTTATTTGTTAATAATATACTCGTATGTACATTCATATTTAAATATTTTGCAAAATAGATCACGCTCTCAGAACAACGTTAGAAAAATTTAAAGAAACAGAGGATACATTCGTAGGACTGTATAAAAAATAATGGTCATGGAACGATAGGGTGTAGTATTAAAATATTAAGATTTTAACCATAAGTCATCGTATTTCAAAATAAACGATTTTGAGTGAAATAGGTACAATAAGATACAATAAGGTACTGATTGTAAATTATTTAAGCAAAAAGCGATATATCTGCAATATTATAATATACACATCGGTATAATGTTAAGGGGAGAATATGGCGCGATGTAAACATTGTCCCGTCGGCATATGGACGTCTACTTCACCTATAAACTGCAGTTGGTTATCTCTTATCTATAGTCGTTTAATATTATAATCTGTGTGTGTGTTTTTTTTTTTTATCTTAACCATTTCGACGTACCTACATAATAATAATTATTATATAGTACGACACACGACAACGTATTTGCTCGTATAAAGTGTATTGTTATTAATTATTATAATATATTAAAATAATAATGTTTTACAATATAATTATTACGTTCGACTGTCGAAGCCGAGGAGTCATTTGGTACGCGGTCGTAATAATAATTATTATTGGCGACTGTGAAGTCGGCACCGGAAACCAGTTCTTAAGTCGCGGATCATAGCACAAGACGTTACGAAAATAATTAATAATTAATAATTAATAATTATAATAATAATAATAATAATAAAATAAATAATATAATACATTGTGTATATAGTTATAATATCATTAGTATTTTTTTGCACGATGATGTATCGCGTTCAATAACGATAATTTATTATTTCTGACGTTGTGGAGCTGGTCGACCGACGAGCAGTCGTACACCGGAAATATTCCAGCTGGCGGATAAGCCGTCACCGCCGAGTCGTCGCACGCAAGCAAGGACACCAGCGACGTGTTTTTCGTTTTATGTTTTTTTTTTTTTTTTAATATATATTATTATTTTTTAAATTTTATTTCGACATATTATTATTATTTTTTTTTATCGACCGCACGCCTACCGGCCTCGTTTTCGACCGTCGGCTACACAAGTCCCATCACAAACGTATCGATGACCTACACACGACGGTCCTGTTCCTGCAGGACGTGCGCATGCGTGA
Organism: Tetraneura akinire; assembly: GCA_021307375.1. Taxonomy (NCBI): domain Eukaryota; kingdom Metazoa; phylum Arthropoda; class Insecta; order Hemiptera; family Aphididae; genus Tetraneura; species Tetraneura akinire. The sequence continues at coordinate 9,206,844 of JAIUCT010000017.1, read as the reverse complement.
CGCCTATTTTAATATACTTGTACGATTTTCAACCATGATAATATACTACTCGGTGATTTAAACTCGTTGAGGGGTTCGTTATTTGATCAGTACAAAAAAAAAAATTAAAATTAATACATAAAAAAAAAAGTCCCGTTTTATCCATAGACTAAAATATATTTGAATTTTTTGAAATGTACAATTTTTTAGATGCTTAAGTTATTTTTGTTTCTAAATTTCATCTATCGGGTTTTTGGAATACTTTAATCTATAGGTATACGCTTAAAACCATTGTTATATTTTAAATAATTATTAATTACTTGTTACCATATAAATTTATAATATTAATAATTATCGTATTCATCTTATTGAGGCAATTGCAAATGTTAACATTAGATCCATCTAAACGTTAATAATTGATAATGCGTGCATGATATCATAAAATCTACAGTAAGTATTCGACTCGTCAGGAATAAAAAAGTTATTTTTGTATTATTATTGTTTTTTATCAGCTCATTAACGTAACCAGCTTACCGTATACTAACCATAGTCTATACCAGTGTCGTTACCATTTATTTGTCGACGAGGGGCGAAAATATAAATAAAATTGTGCAATATCGTAAACGAGCTTACTATATTATAATATTATTTATAACAAAATGAACTATACAATGTTATTCTTGATTTATGTCAGTGAATTGAATAATCGTAACGAAGATATTAATATAATTTCTATATTTTTTATAAATTTTCCCTTTTTGAGTTTCGCAGGTAAGTTCACATATGCATTACGTATATATATATATATATATATATATATTATAAATTATAACACACTGATATATTTTAACAATGGAACGTTGTCAATAAGACTCGTTATCCACAATTCTGTTGCGACTTCAAAGTATGACGTATCGTTCATAATACGAAGAATAAAATATTGAACATTTGAACCAATTGGATTTCATTCATTTTCATAAAACATGTAAGATTTAACATTCAATATAGTGATCGGAAAATGTGCAGTAGATTTAATAATATAATACGAATATTAGGTATATTATTATATTATATTATTATTATTATTATTATTATTATTATTATTATTATTATTATTATTATTATTATTATTATTATTATTATTATTATTACTATTATTATTATTATTATTATTATTATTATTATTATATTATATTATTATATTATATTATTGTTTAAAATTCAAAGATATTTTGGTAGTTGTAATTGTAATACATAATATAATTATATAGAATATATCATTATGTCATTATTACTTAATATTTATCACAAAATATTTTCATTATAAATTATATATTTTAACAACTCACAAATCTAGATTGATTCATATGATATTATTTATTATCACGATAGACGCATCAGTAATAAAATATTTTATATTTTTCTGTAACGAACAAATATTTCGATTCAACAAGTCATATTTTATATTTACCTACGATGTCCGGAGATAAAAATTTTATTTTATTGTATTTTTTTTTTTTTTTTTTTTGTCACGGATAATGAAATATTAATTATTATTGTAAACAAGATTGTTATCGTGTTTATCTATTGTTTTTTTTTTTACTCGTTGGTCATGGCAATAAATAATGTGACAATATAATAAGATTATTAAGATTGATAGTGGTATTATTTTAAAACAATAATGATTAGTGCAATTTAAAATTATAATACAATAATAGTAAATAATATGTTATAAATTATATTAAAATTTTATTAGGTTTTAATAATTATTTAAGTTCATAAAATTAATTTTTTTGTGATTAAGTATATTAAAATAACAAATTGTGAAAAATTAGGTAGTACAATATTCATTAAAATATTATGAATGATCATTCAAAAGCTATTATATTATTTAGACTTTTACGTTAAATTAAATAATTGAGTAATATAAAAGAAGTGTATTAATTAATATATATATATATATATATATATATATATATATATATTTATTTTAACATTTTTTTTTCCTCCCTCTAGATTTTAACGTCATAGTCATTTATTTTCATATTAGTGGCAAAACCGTAAATTATATAATTATTATTTATTAGAGTTAAAAAAAAAATAATAGTTAACTAAATGTGTTATGTTAACAATTATATTGGACCCCGAGTTAAAAACATTATTAGGGTATTTGCATAATGATTTAGGTGTACATTAAAAGGATATTATGAATAGCCTTTGACTGGCTACTAGTTAGAATATGAAACAATTTTCATGCTGAATATATTATTATTATTATTATTATTATTATTATTATTATTTATTATTATTATCATCATTATCATCCCCTGTGGCTATCACGGCAGGTATCCTCGTTGCGCTGTGGCTACTACTAAAGAAAATGATATATAACGTGAAGTCTCATGGTCCGAAGAAAAAATATAATATAAAGCACGGTCGCGTAATCAATGGTTTTCTTTGTACATTCATCCAAAGAAAATGAATCTATACTTTTTAAACATAATTCTTTATATTATTATTATTATTATTATTATTATGAATGACCTGAGAATACAACATTTTATGGTGTTGTCGGACAGTCGGGTATATATTATATACGCTTATAATGGATCTTGGTGATTTATTTTAAGAAATATAATCCACTCCTCGATTCCTAATAAGTATTACAATAGACACATTTATAGTAACATAGAGTGTCTCTTTGAAAATTATATTTTACTTTTTTTTTAACCTGAATAGAGCAGTTGTATATTGTGTATTATGTACCTAATACGTATATACTTCATTTATAAATATTAATTTAAAAATTCAATATTATATTCTATGCGATGCACATTGTGAACGTGCATAGTAATAATATTATTTTTAATTTTATGTTTTTCAAATATGATATCAACTACCTATACTAATCTTTTGTAGATTAATATTAATTCATTAAATAATTATTTAACACTGCACTATAATTGCAGTGTTGTACGAGTGAAAATGAACGAACGAATAATTACAACTCATAAAATTATCGATAAACTGCAACTAAAAATATATCGTAATATCGTTAATTCTATTAAAATTTATCAATTTTTGCGTTTCGTAGAAGATTGACATTTGTATGGAAATTTTATTTTTATGTTTATTGCGATGAATCATTTTTTCTAACGTACGTGATGAGCTTTAATCAAAAATACAAATTGATTCGACTGTAATATTACGTATGCGGTGTATTTTTAATTTTAATAAACGTCGTGTTAAAAAATTATTATGTCATAAGTTATTTACATAATATTATACTCACAATGTGCTTAACTAAAGAATATGAATTTTTCATTAAAAAATAAAATAAAAAAATATACGTTATGAATATTAAAAAAAAAAAAAAAATGTCTATGTTTATATTGGACATGAACATTTTTTTATAAGTGTTCTGGTTTTCCAGGATATTATATTACTCTTGTTTAGATAATATAAAATTTAATAATATAAACTAAAAAAAAATAAATAATCGAACGTGGTATTCAACATATTTAAAATAATATAATAAATTTAAATATTTGATTTAACGTATATAATATTATGTTTAGCTTAAATTGGAAACCTTGTAGATTTTGTAACAGTTTTGAATATAAATTATACGTATTAAGAAATAATAATAATAATTGGTCTGTATTTATTCTATTATTATTATTTTATTTTTAGATTGTTAAAACTCAAACTTCAAACATAACACGGGTATATGAAATACATGTTAAAAAAATGATATATTTAGTACTATAAATAATGAATAGGTATGGTCACGCATTTAATAATTTACCCGTTCATTGCGTGTGAATTAACGTGTTTGAATTGTCAAAATTAAATAATTATGTTATCCACAATGAAATTATAATAATACGTCTAGTGTTTTTTTCTTTTTAATTTCTAAAAAATATTAATTTTAACAAACGACGAGGGAAAAAGAGCATTTATACAAAAATCAATTGGACTTGTTCTTTTTCTTCCATTATTCGATGCGTGTAAACTGTAAAAATTATTAATACGATTTTCAATATTGTTTATCTTTTCCATTATTTTATAGGTACGTTAACAAAAATTTGTTTTCCTTGTAATATTTAATATTAAATAATCTGAGAAAAATAAATATTTTGAAAATGTATATAGAATTTTTTTCATACACAAATAATATATCGTTTAATATTTTAATAAAATGTTTATTCATAATAATATATGAACATCAAATAATAATATCATATTATTATCATTTATCAATTATGAATTCGTTGTATACTTATTTATAACTCGTATTTTTACTATTATTTAAGTGATAATTCTACGTTGGATAAATACTATATTAGGATATTATAGAGATTAGTTATAAAATGTAATTAATTATTTAAATAATTATTTAGTGTTTGTTATAAATTAAAAGGTATTTTATATTTCATTGATTACTTTCATATTAAATTCATAATTTGACAATATTTGTTTTATAATTTTTAAAAAAAAAACGTGATTTCAAAATGTTATTATTTTGCATACCTATATATTATTATTTGTATAATATAAAATTCTATATATATATATTAATAACTCAAGGACACTTAATAATAAGCATATAATAATACGCATAACCTTAGGCTAAAAATTATAAAATAATTTATCAAAAAAATAAATGTTTATTATTTTACTTACATAAGTTTAAAATAATATATGTTATATTACGAGGGTATAATTGAAGGTTTTTATCGTAGGATATATTATATAGTATGTATACCATTAATTTATTATTCGTTTATTTAAAACTATCGTATTGTAAAAATAATTAGTTAATAAATAGTCATTTTTTTTTAAATATAACATTTAATTTATAAAAAAAAAAAAACATATCAGTGCATTTTATTTGTGTAGTCGAGTATGTATTTTAAAATTTGATTCATTAAATTTAATAGTTATATAACAAGAATACGGGTTTGGTGTATTACTGCATTCTATAATGCTTGTTCGCAACAACAGTGTTGATAATTTATTATTGGTACTAAATAATGTAAAATTTTTAAACATCGTTGTTAGGAAATGAAAAAAGTAAAGAATAAAATACAAAATAATAAATTGTGAACTTTGACATTTGATAATATATAATATATATTATACAAGAATGCTATATATGTATTTATATGGTATACAATAAATATTATGATATGTTTTTTACCACCATTATTCAGTATTATAATGTCTTATACTTTACGGTTATACCAATCTTTAATTTGCTCCTTCGATTCATTTTTTTTTTTTTTTTAAAGCACATGAAAATTGAATATGCAAATTTTATAGAAAAAAAATTTTGAAAAAAAAAATATGTACTCGAAGAAAAATAGTTTCGTTATGATTTTTACATAAACATAACGGTTCTGATTAAATAATCTTAAACTAACGAATTACTTTATTACTGTATAATCATATTTTATTTTAATTTATTATACGCGCTCGCACCCTTCGGAACTTAATTTATATTCACGGTTTACTGCACAATATATACATATATAGCCTGTAATATAATAGTCATATAGGATATTGGTAATACCGCTAAAATATAAACGTTATAGCTGTTGTACACGTTTATTATTATTATTATTATTTTTATTTTTTTTATTTAAACAATGTTATTTTTAACTTTAACTTCTATTGCGTTTGGTCGGTTGTAAATTGTAATCGTATCGGATGTGTAACGTTTGACACGGTAGAAGAATTATTATTTTTGGAAAATTATACGAATTTATTCTGACTACGTTTGGAATAGAAACGAATCGTTATAATATGGGTAGAGGTACCTGTTGTTAAAAAGAAACTGATTGTTATATTTTATTATTTATTTATGCTGTTCATCTGATAAGAATAGTGAATAAATAAGTAAATACGCATATATATATATATTATATATATATATACAGGTATTATGTTTACACCGAAAACATTGTATAGATAGAAATTAATTTTGGGTCCCTAAACTTATCGTTTTCGGAATGAGCGCGAATTGCGTTTTCACGGTCGGGGAAACGAGAGTAATGCAACTTTGCAATAAATGTGCTATTACAGCGTATCGAAAATTTCGATCCGTTGGACTCTCGTCGTCTTCGGAGCAATAGAATATTAAATTGTGACGGTACGAGAGTATTAAAATTTTCAATTAAAATATTTGATAATATTTCTGAATAATCATCAAGTACGTCAGTACGGATGATATACCCATATTATATAATATAATATACAGTTTACACACACACATATATAATAAAATACAGGTAGGTATATCGTGCGAACGATAATAATCCTTTTTCATAATATATAATATTAAATTGTATATCAAAATTCAATGGGTATAATTATAAGTACGTATATATAATTATATTTGAAAGCAGACGCATTATGGTCTACCAAGTTTTTAAGGTTATATATTTTTTTATTTTACAAAAATTACTTTTAATGTACAAAATTATAATTATTAACCGACTAGATTCCAGTACAAAAAAAAAAAAAAAAAACAAGTATTAACAAATCCGATGAACATAATATAATAGTGTTATATAGTACCTACTTACAAGTTGTATATCTCCATTATAAGTAGCACCTACCTAGTTTTTTGTTGTTAATATTATTATATTATTTTATTACGTTTTTAATTAATATGTAAAATATGTAAAATATATTTCACAGTTTTAAGGAAACGGCGGAAAAGGACCTTGGACAATCATTATATTATACGATATTATGCACTGGACACCGTATCAGTGTGAAATCATATGTAATATTAAAACTGTGTACAATTATATAATGTCCTTTACGGTACACGTGAAGATAATATTATATTGTTATGACTTATGACCTACATAAAATGGTCTGATGATTTTATTAATTTATTATAATAATTATTATTATTATTCTTGTATATTTTTTTTATTCTTACCGCGTTCGCGGTTAGGATTTTAAATCCCGAGCATATTAAATCGACCAAAAGGAACTAATTAAAATTATTACGTAGGTTATTATTATTACCTACTTAATAAAACGGAATAAATTATATGAAATTATATACGCTTACACGCGTATGTTATTAAAATAAATAGTTACTATTAAAAATAAAAATAATAAAATATTTCTACGTTTTAATAAAAATTTTGACGTTCCGGTTTCATTCGTCGAGACTCCATAAAAAGTATCAATTGCACACATCGTATACGACTGCATTATAAATTATAATACACGTTAAATTCGTACCTACCTAGATTTAAGTGTTATGTGATTATTTAAAAACATAATTAATTGGGTACGTATTATCGGTATGATTTCGTCCGGACATTTGACCGCGTTTAGAGTGTAAAACGTAATATTATTTTAATATAATTATTGCGATGGTGACCTGTACGCCTGTACAATAATATTATAAGTTGTAATTTCATACTTCGGGTTAAATTTTACGCATTAAATATATGGTCTGCAAAAAATTAAATGCACACACTTAAATATAACAAAAAGCCGAAGTCGTTTATTACAAGTTTATTTTAATTTTCGGTTTGGAAAAAATTTAATATGACGTCCATATCCATATTACGTGTTCGTATATTATTCGATATGCGTATACGTATACGTAGCATCATATTATGTTATTATTAATGAACACACGAGTCGGTCATTGACGACAAAATAACGGGTATAGATAGATACGTTTTAAGACTGATGGGAATGAAAATGGATAAAAAAAACGGGGAAAACGGTTCGTACCGTACTATATACAACGTATTTTGTATTAAATCGAATACGTACAGGGTGCTTTATCGTAAACGCGTGTACTGTGCGATGTATTAATATATTGGAATTTTCAAAAAAAAAAAAAAAAAAACATTCACTCGGTTACGAATTATTATAATATAATATTATTGTTTATTGAAAATTAGTCGTATACGATTTATCGTATAAGTATTGTCCTTCGCGTTTTCGTCTCTAGATTATTTGAAGTTTGTAGAAAACACTTATTTTGTTTTAAACGTACGAAATAAGCAAAACGAACAAACCATGCTCATCACCTGATATAATATTACATTCGGTTTAAAACGAGTCTTTTCGCTCGACGTTTTCAGACATTCGCACGCGCATTACGCCATTACCCTGTATATATATATATATACTTACACTGAAACAAGTATATATATATATAAGTAAGTTATATATCCGAACGAGCAGCTAGGGCATTAAACTAAAACGTCGGACGCGATTCAATAAACTGCCTCCAAGAGTTGTTTGGCCAGAGCCACCACCACCGCTGTCGCCGCCCTCGTGGGAAATATAAACTGCAAAACTAATGGACGTTATCCGAAACGTGGCCTTCCAACGTTTCCCGGGAGTCTATAGGCATTTTCAACGTTTTTAGTGGCTTGCGTTTCTTTTTCCGTCTCTTTTTCGCCGTTTCTCTCTCTCTCTCTCTCTCTCTATTTATTTTTATTTCACTCTCTCTTTCTTTTAAACGTCCTCCGGGTCGTAAAAAGTTTGAAAAGGAAATCGGAATCCGTACGCGAGATAGGTGTAAAAAACAATTCGCACGAATTTTCCAAATATTTAATAATATCATTGTGTTATTATTATAACGTATACGTCATATTATTATCCGCACGTGATGTATAGTCGCGTCTTAGTCGTATTTGGTTAGTATTTCGAATTATTTTCCCAGGGTTATATTACGCGTTATGTACTAATATTTATAATGCTGTGCGACATTAAAAATATTTCAAAAATCGCACGTATATCGCAAAATTTACGAATTTTAAATTACGTTTATGGGTAGTAATGTTTCCGTGGTACGTCTATCACGATAAATATCAAAATATATTATAATATTATACGTGTTATAATAATATTTTAAACCGAGAAAATCTCGTAAAATTCGGGTCGATAAACAAAAAAATGGACCGTTATTATTATTTATTTTCTGTTAAATATTTATACTTGGTATTGCTTTTATACGCGTTATACATGGTATGAAAATACGTGAAAAATTGCATTTCATAACGTTTACCTTTACACTGAGTACGATGCATTGATTAATTTATCAGGGCAGACTCTTCGTTGAGGGTCAATAGAAATTGAAAATCTCGGTGGACCGAAAAGTCTCAATCCGGCACTGTAATGCTTATATACTAAACGTTATAAACTTATAAATATTTTCTTCGATTTACCGATCAAACATATTATAATAATCGATATTATGATTATACATTTTGCTAAAAATATATTATATACCTAACTATGCAACTGTAACTATATTAACGCGTTGATATAACATTAGAAAATGCGAGGTAGATGAAATTTTAGTTTTTCTCTCTGTGAATTTATAAATTCCATTTTTATTCTATTCGCGTGATTCATAATACATAATATATGTACCTATACACGTTAAGTGTTTAAATCTTAAATATGTATTCTTAGTTATATAATAACGTAATTATTATTAATGTCGAAATAGCGCGTTATTTATCGTTGAAGATTTCCCGTAAGAGACGTAATAAGTTACAGGTATAAACGTATTAAAAAATTATTATTATTACCTATTAACTGATCGAGAAAATCGTCGTACGATAATATTTGAAACGCGAAAATCGTTTTGTAGATCGAGTATAATAGTTTATATATTATACTTAATATAATACGCCTATAATATAAAAAAAAAAAAATGTCAGCTGTGTCGTATATATCTTTAATACGCATTATAGTATATTTTTATTTCGGAAATTCAATACGCATTTTACCCCATTAAAACTGTTCGAGCGAAATGTCGTCGTTATAGGTTGAAAAGTGGAAATACTCGTCTGCCCGCGTACTTATATTATATATTATATATACGTGTATTAATACATAATATAACGTGATTTCTCCGAGGGCACAATATATGTATATATGCGCACATTATATTATACTTAGGCTATTTCCTCGTAGTCGAGGCCGCGGCGGCGTTCTACACAAGATACCCGTCTTATATACATTATTAACATATATACAGACCACACCGCGTATTGTGTGTATAATTATTATAATATATACACTGTATATCCTTTCGGCTTATTTTTATTTTTTTTTTTTCATATGTACCTACACGTTGGCGGTCGCGTCTATCAGTTGGATTTTTTTTTCTGTTATTTTATACCCAGTGTAAATATGCATAATTTTATTTTTTTTTACGATCCATCTAAACGTCATATCGATCGAACTATTGTCACGCATACGCACGTCGTACACGACAAATCGCTGGAGGTCTTCGATTCCTTCGGAATCATCCGACACGTTAGCAAACGAAACGCTGCCGCCTGGCATAAAAAATATGACAATATAATATCGTCCGTAATATTATATCATATTTATGTCTATCGAATAATATTCGTATTTTTTTTTTTTTTTTTTTTTTTTGTAAACGTTTCAAATCCGAAAAAGAAAACATTATTTTTGGGCTTGTCCATCGTGGTTTGACATCAACGTATCGAAACGTTTAGTCGCGTTATTTTTAAATATCCAACAAATTTATAATTTCATCTTTTTTTTTTTTTTAAATTATAAGCACATAAATGTACTCGATTACAGCTTCTAATCGAGAAGACTGTAATATAATTTGGCATACGGCAGTCAGTCCGTTAACAACTCGCACGACTGTTACAGTGTTGAGTTGATTTGAAAACGATTTTCTTAAATGATTCAACACGATCGAACCTATTGCGACAAACCGACAATTATTTCATACGAATAATAAAAAATTAATCTTAAATCATAAAAATTATGTTTTATGATTTGGTGTACACCCATGAATTATCATAGTGTATTCATATAAAAATTGTACTTTACTCGTTTTACAAAAAACAGAAACCAAAAGGTTTTCCATAATAATATATTATCTGATATTATTATGTTCTTCTCTACATGCTAGTACAACGATAAAAATACATTATTCGCCGCACGAAAAAATATTATCATTTTTTATTTTTATTCCTTATTGAATGAATATTGTCAATGAGATATAAAATAATGTTATAATGCAAATATATAGTATAGTGATAATGAAAATGCCAAGTATTTGACAGTCATTGAAATGTACCTACCGAAATACCGTAAAAAATAATTATTTTGATCATTATATTATAGTTTATATTATACAGCGTACAATGAGAATTTATAATTTTTTTTTTTTTTTTTTTAAATAAAATACCATCTGAGGGGTCTAGAATATGATTTATGTTTGAAATTGAAATAAAATATGTATTTATATTTTATAAATCGTATTTCAAAATAAAAAAAACAGAACATAAAATAGAAATCAGATATTAAAAATATTATATAGAATGTAGTCTGAATATAATATATATTATCATTTTATATTGTATTTTATAGATATACTGCACTGAAAGTTGTATTTAAATGTAAGATATTTGTTTTCATCATAAAGTTACATTTAAAAATATTCACTTACTTATTATACTTTCAAATTTAAATTATAATTTTATCATTAAATTATTATATAATTATAGTAGGTACCTAAACATAAAATGAAATTCTATACAATTTTTGTGAGCCATTTCATTGATAATGTAAGAAGTAGGTATTATATAATTATAGTACCTAAAATGAAAATGGAATTATATATAATTTTTGTATGGCTTAAAAAGTTTAAAATGTAACATGAACTTCAAAATTATTATAATATTATTAAAATAAATCCGGATCAAAACTGGTTGTTTATTAGGCGTGGCCAATGAATTAATTTACAATAAATAAAAAATAATTTAGTTCATATAAATTACCATAAAAAACATTTTACATTATATTTCTTATTATGTATAAATGTGAACAAAATTATTAATATTTAGTTGATAAATAATTTACGTAGATTTATGAGTACATATTTAAAAGTTTTATCGAACATTCTTGAAATATTATAATGATATCGATGACAATAAAAATGTTATCATTAAATAAATATAATTGAATATTTTTACTATTATTATTATTAAAGTACAAACGTACAGTAATCGAATAGATGAGAAATTGTTAAGAATTTGTACATTCACATAAAAAAGAAAAAAAGAAAAATACAATACACCGAAAATTTCTGAATGTTTTTTATGGAGTTGTAAAATAGAAGATACGTGTTTTGAACAACATGTTCGTGGCACAATTGTCTGTTATAAAGTCCCTAAGGTGGTCATTCCTTACATTATTATTATTTTGAAGCTTTAGAGACATCGCAGTAATAAGATTATTTATTTGGATACAAAAGGAAAAAGGGAAACAGGTTTATTAGGGTCACAAGAAATATCATGGTGGCTCGAAGATATTATAGTAGGCCTCTGAGAAAAAGCCACACGCACTTTTCGGTCGAACAAAAGACGTTTCTATTGGGTTCTATTTGTTGTTTTATGATTATTATTATTATTATTTACTTAGTTCCTTTTGTCCCTTTAACATCACGTACCTACATCCGTTTCAAATTATACAAATGGTAAAATATATTACAAAGTTTCAGGTCATTGAAAGAAAAAAGAAAATATATGTAAATATAAAAATTGTTCGTTCTATTTACATATGTTTTTTAAAGTTATTTACAGTTCAAAATAAGAATATTTTGTAGTAGCTATATAGGTACTGTGTTTACATATTGCAGAATTCGTTATTAAAATAATATAATCAAATAAAAAGTTTTTATCTTTTAAATTTTAAGTTTACTCGTATAAATGTTAAATTAATTTTGAAAAATAGTAATATATAGGGGTATATAAATTATATTACACTTATGTTAATATTATTAAATTTTAAATTAATAATAAACACATGTTAGTTTAAATAATAATAAGTAATAATAATAGTTTCATCATAATATTGCATAAAATATGAAATAATTATTAAAATTTTATTTTTATTATAAGATTATATAAGAGAGTTAAGTACATTCGATTGTTAAATAAATGACAAAATAATACCATTTTTTAAGTTAAAAATTTTGTCATCTCAGTTTTACTCTTTAATAAAAAAATACATTACGTTCTTATCAAAACTCGCCTATAGATATACGATCTAGTAGTTTTTACGTAGTTTTTACGAAAAATTAATTCATGTTTCTCTGCGTTCGGCGTTCGCGATGCAACGATATTTCACGCCATCGATATTGACTTTTATGTACGGGAACATTACGAATTTGTAATTTTCAACATTAAAACCGAACAAAATAAAACGTATAATAAGTATTGTTTATAAATTATAAACCAATAATTATTATAAAATTTTATACGTTCGCGATATTTCTCGAACCCCGAGAAACGTCGAATATTATTATTAATTATTCTTATTATTATTATTATTATTATTATTATTATTATTATTATTATTATTATTATTATTATTATTATTATTATTATTATTATTATTATTATTATTATTATTATTATTAT
>JAIUCT010000017.1:9172175-9189031 GCA_021307375.1 Tetraneura akinire | reverse complement strand
TTATTATTATTATTATTATTATTATTATTATTATTATTATTATTATTTTGTATACGAGAGGACACAGACGGTCGTGACGCTGATGATTTTGATTGCGAAACAGAGATACCTTATTATATACATATATATTATATGCGACACAATGACGCAGTACTGTCGTTAATAATAATCCGAATCAAAAGTTTATAATTCGACCGCTCACAGAAATATTTTTAGTTCGTATACTTCCAATTGTTTTCCGTCGTCTATTTTATTAAGAAAATACTACACATAATTTGAATTAAATTATAATTATTATAAAAAAAATACAAATAATATAATAATACCATGTTATTATTATTATTTTTGGGTTTGCTAGAAAACACGGGAAATATAACATCGAAGAATTATCGATTAAAAAAAAAATTCCTATCGATTTGTATAATAAACAAGTATGACTGATGTGTTCAGTCGATATTTTTTTCGTATGTTTGTCCGTAATAAGTGATTGACGACCGCGGTTACGGTATTCACCAGTTATATAATAGGTATAAATTTATGTATTATTCACAAGATAACCCAATCTAACGTTCATCCAATTTCAAAATTCATGAATAATATCTTGTTTAAAAATAATCCGATATACCTATTTATATTACGAGTACATTATTTTCTAAAATATTATTTTGAGAAAAATAATCAAATATTAATAATTAAACAATAATAATATTTATTATACGTTTAAACACAATAACAAACATAATATTATAACATAATTACTTTGATAACGATTTAATGTTTATATACGCATAAATATAACGAAGTTAATTTCTATATAGACATTATATAGTCAATAATTTTACGACTCTTCGGTGTTATGACTCGGTGTACGTAATAATATTTGAATCGTTCCAGAAGTTAGTTTTTCCGGTTAACCGATTTATATTATCATAATTTTATTCACTTCCGATAAGCGTAAAAATAACCAGAAAACGTATGCTTGTTTACTGTTAAGATTTAAAGTCCCTAAACGATTTTATGTCCGGTCGTTGTTGTTAACAAATACAACTGACATTAATTTGTAAACAAAAACTATTGCCACGACAGAATTAAAAAAAAAAAGGTTTATTATTGTTCAGCACGATTGATGTAAAATATTTTATGCCGCGTGTAATCCAATTATAAATTTAATGAAACAGATATAAATTATTCAAAACTATTGTAGTGTGATGAAATAAAACGGTACGATTCAAATAATGTACGCGAAGGTATGTAGGTGGATGATGAAAAGTTAGGGTCTTGGAGTGAGTTCTTTTGAAGTATTTGGCGTGCAAAGACTTCAACGAAAACTGATAAACAGTAATTGAATTATAATCAAGATCCGTATTTAAATGCACATAATTTTTCGACATAATAATAATTAATTGCGTCTCGCGCTAAGAAATTCGTATAGTAGGTACCTACTATATAATTCAACGGAAGAAACGTCCGGGAAAAGTTTTTCTTTTATTTCACGAGGCATGATAAACGTAAATCTATACATTCGCGTTTCTTTGTATGTACGAAAATCATAAACGACGTTCCCAGAACGAAATTAAATCGTGCTCGGTGAGCATTTAAAACGTCTAAAATTAATAATAATAACACGGTCGTCACCATTGATAATCGTAATAATTAACCGGATACCGTAGGTATAATTGTATTACGAATTTGACACGACCGTAGTGTTTAATCCGTTCGGTTGAAAGTTTCAAAATAGTTTTGGTTCGCATTTAGATATATCTGAATATTTGCAAACGTAAAGTTACTTTATAGTTAGTTTTCATTAAAAAAAAAAAAAAAATGTTATATTGAGCGTAAAGGTTGAAAAAATAAGTGTCACATGGCGACGTACTAACACGTAAACAAAATTGGCGTATTGATTTAGTGATTTAGAAGTGCATATTATTATATAAAAAAAAATACGAAACTCGTTTTGAAATTTACATGTAAAATGAGACTTAATGTGATTCGTCTATAAGTTTTTGTAACACTTCGAAAGAGACGTCAAAAGATTATCCTTAATTTACAAGTTCACTTTTGAACTCAGCAATTTTCCTAGTAAAATAGTATTGAATTACATGTAGTAAAATTAGTCTTTAACAAATAAACTTTGAAAAAGTTTTAAATAATGTCCCTTACTTCCCAAGAATTTTCAAGTGTCTCATCATCTGTGTCTGCATACAAATAAGTTGATTTACTCATATTGCCATAGATCACTCTATATGCTTTATGTGCTATATTATAATTTTTTTTTTATATCTTATACTTATAATAGAGTATGTTTACCGTTTACGTGAATACACTCGTGTTATTTCATATTTAAAATAGCATACATTTTTATGGAACAATTTATTAAAATATTATTAGATTATATATCGTGGTGCACGTTTTTGTCTAAAAATATATTATGTCAATACTAGATTTAAAAAAAGTATATCGATTAAAATTCCAACAACACTTTGTAATTTCTCTCACACGTAGGAAAATATTGGAAAATGCAATTTCCACACGCTATATGGGATTTACCGCATTAACACGTAATTTCTAAAAATCGATTCTACTCACCTCCAACAACAACTGTCGATACTAACGTGACCAGGAATCCGTAAAATTGAAACCCTATACGATCGCCACCAATTCTTTTGAACGAAATTGAATTAGTAAACTAAATAGAGATCTGAGTTGATTAGAACTTCAAAGGATTGTAAATAATAGAATAAAAAGTAGATTACAAAATTCGTGATAATTAAAATACTACCATTTGGAAAAGTTAGTATTAATGAAAATCGTATATATATATATATATATTTTTTTTCATAAAGAGATGAATGAGAAGAATTCAATATAAATAATTAAAACAATAATTACATTAATATACTACCTATATAATATAATATTGTAAATAACTTAGTTATTAAAATTTAATATTACACATCGTGTTTTTCAGACAAATTCTACATCCAATTTTGGATTTAAATAGTTAGCTTATTTTCTCAAATATAAATTTTAAAGTAAGATTAATTGATATGAATACTACAATAATACATTTTAGTTTAATATCAATTACGAGTATAATGGCAATATTATATATGAAAAAAAAAATGGTATTTAAATTTTCTTAGGAAAAATATAAATAAAATCTTACAGGATATTCACAGTAAATACACTTTAGATGAAATCCTACATTGATTTGATTATTTCACTTGAATATATTATATAATTATTAATATAAAATGATTTGATTTAATAGGAATAATTTTCGATATCGTTAATATTCGTGGAATTGCATTTCATTTAGATTATGGATGAAATGACAAATGTATTGGTTTTACATAACAATTATGTGAAATTTTTTTCATTTATTTTTGAAGAAAATGTTTTGAACATAAATAATGGTCCCACAAATGAGGTGTGCTACCGGTAGAGAAGTTTCATCTAGTTGATATTTTATTTTGGTAAATTTTTCTACAGTTTTCTTTCGAGAAAAGAAAAACTACTAAAAAATTACTGGAAAACGGTAAAATTCATAGAAAACTATAATTTTGACGATCTCGTTTTAGCTTTCGTTTATATTTGCGATGATTTTTGTTGAGGATGACGATATTTTCACTTCCCCGCAGAAAGAACGTCTAATGACGATTTTCAAAGTTTACTCAGTAAACTATTTTTGCCGTAACTGACGTTTGTTTTAGGCAACGTGACTCTTCGACCATCACTTATCAGGCCGGTAAACCCTTATCGAGATGAAAAAATAGACTTCCTTTACGTAGTCGGAATACATTATTGCACTCCTCGAACTACCAATTCGTATAAAACTTTTACAAATGAAATATACTTATCTGTGAAATTTTACGATTACCTATTACAAAAATTATTTTCTTCATCCACTCGGTGTTTAATATTTAACCTATTTGAATAATATTGTAACAATATAATTATTATTATCGATTATTTGTTTCATATCTGAAATCATTATTAAAAATATGAAATTGGACGAGGTATTTTAACGAACCAAAGAAATGATATAATAATATTATATATTACATACATATCAATAATATATTTTCATTTAAGAGACGGTAAAACACGTTTCATATTATACGAGGTGTGCGTTTAAAACAAAATATTATTAGTTATTGTTTATTAAAATATAAAAAAAGATATTTTGATTCGAGTCTTATTACAATAGATTATCCTTTTTATTATTTATGTCATTTAAACGTAATATTTCAAAAACTGTACTTAAGATTCGCTATTGTTTCAATATTATTGATGCGGATTTTAAATACTATTCATACGATGTAATAATAAATACAGTGGGACCTCGATAAGTCGAAATAAATTCCGTTCCCTTACGAAAACCTCGATTACTCGAAAGAAAAACTATGGATAACTCGAATATTCCGTGATCCAAAAAATATAGACGAATATTGTTGGTTTTTACAATTATTTAATCTAAATTTTAAATTTTATTAAATTTAAGTAATTATTTTGTAATAGTATAGTAAAGTATAGATAAGATAAGGTATATTCCGGCTTTGAATGTGGTTGAAAATACTATTGACATTGTCAAAAAATTTAATTCAAACTAAAATCTCAAATTATTTTTTTATAACAATACATAATAATTATAATATTACCAACGTGGTCATTTAAATGTGTAACTAATAATAAATTATAATAACTTTAAAAACTGTTTAAGTAGAATTTCTTTTTTTTTGAAACCTTGATAACTTGAAAACCTCGATATGTCGAAAAAATTAAATTTCCCTACAATTTCGACTTGTCGATGTTCCACATGTAATAACAATTGAAAAAACGCGTTTACGATTTCTGTCACTATACTAAATTGTTAGTACGAATAATATCGTAACTTGATGTTCCTTAAAATTCTCGACTATAAAATATTATTCTCATATTTATAAATACACCACGGAATACGGATGACTATATATAAGACCTTTGGAAATAATCGTTGTTGAATCTGGGTACATATTATAATTATTTTATAACGGTAGACGACTAATTTCGGTTATCCGGAGATACGAATAAATACGTCCTAAAGTATATTATATAATACGGAGGTACGCACACAATTTATGCTGTCCAAATGTTGGCGTTTAAATGCACATAGGGGGCTAATTAGGCAACGCTGGAAACGCGATAAAGATGTTTAGATCGTCGGGTGCGTAGCCCTCAAATACGTTCACCTGGGTTTAAAGTTAAACACTCCATAAGAACATTTTACAGTGGGTAATTAATTTAATTTAAACGAAAATAACACCGAACCGAAGGAAATTTAAACCGACCTCCCGAGTTAATTTATGTTTGGCGGCAACACAGTTTTACGCCGTTCGTGTTGTACCTACTAATTATTATTATTATTATTATTATTATTATTATTATTATTATTATTATTTATTACCTGAAAAAAAATAATATTAATTATTAACGATCGATACACACTCTAATGTTATATTGTAGAGGCGTTTGCGGCTAGTAAAAATCATTATTATAATATTATATATTTATTATTATACCCCACATTAGATTTATTTGATAATGATTATTGACCGTATTCGTAAAATTATAATAAAGGTTTTAATTTAATGTTTAGGGTTATGATAATAAAATTACAATTCGTTAATCGAATATTCCAATATACTATCAGTATGAATGTGTAATTAGTATGGTATACTCTACAATATTATACTCGTATAAACATTTTTAAACAACACGAGAGAAATAAAAAGAGAAATTAAATATTCAAGTAATAAAAAATAAAAGTGTTAAATATTATAATATAGACATATAGTGTGTATATATTATATTATGTAATTTACCTACTTGTATAATTTACTGATTACGAAGTACAATAAATGAGCAAAGTTTGTGTAATACACTAATACGTACATTTTTTTAGCTTCTAAAAATTTAGCATCCTATTAATAAATTACAAAAATTTAATGACATTATTTTATTTATTAGTAGTTGAATTTTAGAATTTATAATACGTAATAAACAAAATCACGTGAGTTATTAACAAGATATTTGAAAATAGATATTTAAAATGTATTAATTAATTACATCTGTTATTTAAACTGTAATGTTATATAGACATTATAGTATTAAATGAACAATAAATTAAAACATAATTTATGTTTTTCTGAAATAATTAATCCTTTGAAGCTCAAGACAATAATTTTAATTGTTTTTTTAAAAATATTTTTGCATTATATTTAAGATTTAAAAAAAATAAATAAAGTCTTCAATAAATACGTATTTTGATGGTAGAATTTAAATTTTCAATATGAGTTTATTTATGTGTTGTCTTGCTAAGAATAATCATTGTTTTATAGTAAATGTGTAGGTACTGCACTTTTATAGCTAATGAATAATGAGACGTTCCACCCTACTTCACACTGTCAAGAACGGTCTTTACTTCTTAGCGACTGATTTGTGTCGATTAACACACGATTAATGATAGGTACCTATACGATCGTTTGTCCAACTGTACTTCATTTCTTGGATAATTAATTAATACAATTAAACGTTTATTATATTTTCAGGATATAAAGTGATTATTCATTGTGATAATAGTTTACAATTTTATGATTTTAAAAATTCGAACTTTATACAATGGTGTTGAATTTTGAATTACTCGCTATATTATTATATACCTATGTTATATGTGATAATAGATATTTTCATACAATTAAATAAGTATAATTAATGAATTAATTTCGATTATATCTCGTATAATATAATAGTATAATACAATTATTAAATTTTATTTTTGAACTAGTCAGTAGGATATATGATTATGATTATTAAAAAATAAACGTATAAACTAAATGTGGAATGTTAAACATAAATAATAGGATAGAAATAAGATATGAAATGTTATTAGCAGAAAATGATGAAAACATTTCTTCAGTTAAAATACAGAAAAATCTTATTTCCGATCAAACTTTCTTTTGGTCATATTGCTCGTGCTGGATATACTTCTATAAATTGAATTTATATTATTTATATGGCTGATAGCATCATAACTTAAATAAATTTGATTTTGTTATTTCTAAGGAAAGACATATATAATATATAATATATATATACATATTGTTAAATATACTAACAACGCGATATCGCGAAGGAAAAATAAATATTTCATGAAAAAATAAAACTTAAATATTTTATTATCTTACAGTTGACGCATTATATCATTTTTTTTTTTTTTTTTTATACTTCGTTAACGTCCGTGACTTGAAGGGGAGTACCTAGTGTGTTGATTCTCAGCCATAGTAAGCGTGACAAATAAATTATATACGTCAATGCGGCCAAATAATTTAAATCTAATGATATTGATTATTCTGTTAACGAATGGTGATAATATATAATATTATATATTGTCCTTGATTTTTCATGCCTAAGGATGAGTGATTATTAACGAAATTCTGGGATTATTATAATATCGAACTTATATATTATAAATTATAATACAAATATTATACTCATCAATTTTCTACGAGATGAACATATAAATTTAACCGCGTGGCGAATATTTTTTTTTTTTTGCTAAAATTACTTAAATGATTTATTAACCGTTCGTATCAAATATTTAAACTATATATTATAAATGACATTATTATAATAATAATAAAAAAAAATGTATATAAATCGATATCGAACGAACAATTTTATATTTTAATTTTACAATTAAATATGGCGATACGATAAACATAATAATATTATTTGTAGCACACACAAAGTGTATTCTTTTAATACCTTATAAGTTATAACCATTATATTATTAGTACTATTTAGGTATAGTACCCATAATTCTTTCGGTTTTAGAATATAATTTTCGTGTGCGCGGTTAAAAAGTTGAAAATTTTTATATTTATATTATCATTTTTCTTTGTGAATTTCACACATTCGATTTCGAGGTAGGTAACATAATTTCGCACATTGCGTTCGGTTTGGATAATATATACGAAATATTATCATTTTAAGAGTTTTACGATAACGTTTTAACAAGTGCAAAGTAAAATATAATAATATCGTTTTAATTTTTAAATCACGGGATAATATTATTTTTTAATTGAAATATTTTATAACAATGTATAACGAATGAACGATAATGTAATGATGATGAACTATTGTATATTATCGAGTAAATCGTAAAATATCGTAACGAGTTTTAAGTTTTAATATAATATTATAGACGCCATAATATAATAATTTTCATATATATACGAAAAAAAAAGAAGTAATCCTGCGGGCATTTTATATATTATAATATACTATCAATAGTCTCATCACTCGGACACGGAGGGAAAGCATATATTATTATAATGTATAAATTTATATTATTATCTTATATCGTTTCCTCGTGATTTGTATATAAATACACATTAAAAAAAACCATATAATATATTATTATTGTATATTGTAGGCACGTCATCCTCGTGAAATACGATAATAATATTTCTATTATTTTACTCGGCGTTTAAAAAATCAAATAAAAAAAACATACTCTCGCGTTTTACACGAGTCGATATTCAGACGAGACGTGCAGTGAAATACGCGATGGACGTCGAAGACACGAAACGTTATATTATCATTAAATTGTGTACGTCGTGAAAAAGTGACTTGTGCGCCGGTTTAAATCACACTCGGACGAAGTGTTTAATATCGTAATATTGTTTATGAAAATATATTAACGTACACGTTTGTTGGTTTATATCGTTATATAATATCATGGAATATAATTTAAAAAAAAAAAAACGATATTAAATACGAACGATATTTTTGTATTAATTACTACAAGTTGCGTTTCCTTACTAAACTAAACGTATAATACAAAACTAGAAAAAAAAACAATCGTCCATATCTCGTAGTTTGGTATTTAGATCTATAATTAATTTTAAAATTTTATAGAAACCAATTTGGTTTTATATGAAATAACTACGTTTCAAAAGTTCCATACACACAATTTACAAACTAATTTAAAGTATATATAATTTTGTATAATTTTCTATCCAGACGTTAGACCAAGTCGCAAGCACGCCGTACGAAAACGAGTTACACTAAGATTTATATTGGTATGAAACTATCAGATAGTATAATACATGGACGAGTAAAATAAAAATACTAAATTAAATTCACTGTAGATAATACGGTCTATGAAAATAATATACGCAATATAAAGTATAAATCTTACTTTAGTATTCTGTTTAGTTTTTGTACTCATCTCACATTTTGCCGTTTACATTTTATACAAAATTCATGTTTTCTTATTAAATAAATTATATTTTGCAACGTCATTTATTCATCGTAATGATATATTAAAATAATATCTGGAAAAATTTATCTATAGCTAAAAATCAGAGGGAAAAATGTAGGGAGAGCTGAGATTACTTTGATTTTTATAAGGACTTAAAGTGCTAATGATTTTAAGTAATACTAGAATTAAATATTAAAATATAATACAAATTCAATAATAAATGAATGTATTTTGTATGAATTGAAATGTATTAATTTGATCTTTTTATTCGTTAATGCGCACATAATAATATTATAATTATGTGATGTGTAGATAAAGTTAGAAACAATTGGCGATGTGAAATTCATCGATTATAGGTTAGGTTTTTGTAACTTGTTTACCAAAATTTGGTTAATTTATGTAAGAATCGTTAAAGTTATTACCTACTCAATTGTATATTCTGTATTCTATAGGTACAAATGAAATATAATAATTGTAGTCTATACACTTACATAATATAAACTATATAATTTTCAAAATTAACGTTATTACGTTATTAAAAGAAAACATTTAAAATGAGAAAAAATTAGATTTAAACTGCAACGGAATATATTTTTCATATATTATTTAATGTATAAAATGAATAAAATTTACATAAATTTAACTTTAAAATTTATCAAATACTATAACTTCTTTAGTAAAAACAATGTTACAATAGGTGTAGTATAATTTAGGTATTACTTTGAAAAATAAATATAAATAATTAAAATAAATAATACCATAATATATTACAATTTTATATTGTTATTATGATAAAAATTAAATATAATATTATATAGGTAGTAAAATAATATTAATGGTATAATATTATGCATGGAGGACAAAATAATATTATGTAATTATTGAAATACTTATGGGCGTTTTTGCCGACTGTGAATAATATAATGTATACGTGAGTATTATCCTTGAAGCAGTCATAATTCCGACAGATTACCGCGGTATAAAAAATGATCGTAATTTCACGTATCCATATATACGTTAGTAAAGGTATATATACCTATATAAGTATATAATATGTTTATCCTTGGGACTGTACTTCATGACCGGTACCATTTATTAATACAATGGGTTTACGAAACATTCTTCACGCGGATTCGCGAGATCCTTATCCCCGAGTAAAAGTAAGTGAGTTGAAAAAAAAAATAAAATATTCCAAATTAATATTATAAAATATCGCACCGCGATTAAAACCATAATATTATTATTGTGAATATTCGCATGCGCACGAGTGTGTAACAGTTTTTTATTGTTTTACGAGGTTTTCCGTTTAAAATAATATTATAATATTATTATCAGATAGTTATGTAAATGTAACGTCGTGCTGATAAAGTGATAATACGAACAAATACAATATTATGAATATAATATAAAGTCGGCCAACAACGAAAAGTCTCAGGAGAAATATTAATATCATATAAACGCCGTTTTTATTGATAGCTCGTCAACGTAATATTATATCAAAAATATAATAATAAAAATAATATTAAAAAAATATTTAAAATTTAATATAAAATAAGCTCTGCGTAGGGCACATTTATATTATAATAATATATAGGTGTTACAAATTGGCGCGTTTCATTGCGTTTCCGCTCGTCTTCGCGTACGATTATATATAGTTGGGTTATCGTCGCGAAGACTCACGTATTTTCAGCGTTCCGTTCCGTATAACAAAATTATTATTATTATTATTATTATTATTATTATTATTATTATTATTATTCGTCGTTCTCCGATGGCTGAGCCGAAGTGTTATATAAAGCGTGTATATATATATATATATATACATAATAATATAATATTATCTCCGCCACGTCGCCGACGGATCGAAATTTCTGGAATTTTACGGTCGGCCAAACACCGGCGGCGGACGCATCAAAACGTTTTCATATAACGAGAAAACTAAACGCGCGCCCTGTACACGCGGGTAAAGTTTAATCTCGGCCTATCCCCGCGCCCGGTCCGCATGTACGCGTGCAGCTAAAAACATCCTTCGTCCCGTTGGAAAGTTTCGACGTGATTTCGTGCTCGCCCTGTCGAACGTACGAGTATAATACTACTGTGTAAATAGAGCGTACGCGAATTATTCGTCATCGTATCGGTTTTAGATTCGATCGCGCGGGAACACGACGTCACCGCGGGTCCGGAAACGGGCTGCCAGCTCGGGTTTTGGACCCTAAAGACGACCCCGCAGCCGGAGCGTACCGCCGCGATGACATACGAAACTTTACGCGAACCGCAGACGAAACCGCTACGACATGATGCGTATTTTGTATAATAATATGTATAGATATAGAATAATATAATTATAACATAATAACTATAAATTATAATAATAATATACGTATTAATTTTCTGTTCCACCCGCAGTGAGTTTACAATTAATAATATTATTAAATTATAATATCATGCGATTGCATTCGTTTTGTACATACTCGTACACTCCTGGACTAGGTTTTCGTCATTCTATAAAATATATCGCGTATGTTTCGTAATAACATTAATTAGACAATAACGTAATATTGTATATATTGTCCTGTATACACAATATTCGGAGCTGTTGGAAATTCGTGTCGTGCGATCTTGTAAAAATTGTTCTTGCACTCTGTATTGTGAAAAGAGGGATTGAATAATCTATTATTAAAACGTATATTGGATATCGACGAGAAATATTTTCAATATTTTTGTTTAAAAACTACATATAAATACAGCTATAAACGGAAAGTCAAAATCCTTTCGGAAATTTACATAATATGACTTCGACATTTTCTCATAATTCAATCATTAGAACACAATTATATTATATTTCATTGTATCGTAAAATTTTATATTACGAGTATATAACGCGTATATTGTTATCATTATGTTAGTTTTGTCTTTTGTGTATAGTTATATTTATTTGGAATTTTACATACGAAATCTCGTTACCGAAACGAATGTAACATAATTATAATGAAAATATAATATAACGATTACAAGCAGACTGTTTGCTATGCGTTATATTCATCACGAATGTAAAACATTTCCGGAGAATTTCATCATATACTTACAATCTAGTCACTACCTATACTCAGTATTCTGATCATTTATCCGAAACTTAAACAATTAACCAATGCCGCGTTACGCATCGTTTGATATTGTTATATTATACCTAATATTATACTCGTATATTATACAGCGTCATTTAATTTTAGGAACTCATTAGCTTTTACTACTGAAAGTTTAAATACGTATCGTATACAAACTGAGAGTATAAATATAAACGCACGGTTACGTCGTATAATATGGAAAAGTATAGAAATAAATGACTAGATAAAATAATAACGATGCGCCGTTTTACCCGTCATTTTAAACTTTAAACGGTATAGTAATACTTGGTAAACTATATCTCGTTCAAAATATGATAATGGAATATCAATAAGTTCATAAAAAACATCTCAGACTTATACCTACCTATACTACGCGTCGTGTCCCGTCGGCGTGGTCTGTTTAACGTATTAAAAGTTTAAAACATTATAATGAACGTTTTTCGAGGAGATAAAAAAGTTTCGACTGCAGTTTATAAATAAATTATTAATATTATAACAAAATATTGTTTTGTTACGTTCACGTATATTAAATTATATTATATTACTCGATGTGTAATTTATGTATTCATTATTATTATTATTATTATTATTATAACATAATTATTGTTCCAGGAATTATTGAATTTTTACATTCCCAGCGATATTCCTAACGTATTGTTTTTACAATGACATTTTTGACAGTAAGATATTGCAGGTTTCAATATATTATCAATTATCATAGATGTAGTCGGACTAACACGAAATAAACCATAAGATTTCGGTAAAGAATTTCATCCAGTTGTATAAATAGCAATAGTCATTTTGCTAAAATATTCCTATTACGACTTATTAAAAAGGAAAAACGGAAATATTCGAGGAAACTATAATATTTCGACAAACTCGATTTCTACGCATATTATGGTAACGTACAAAATATATGTCATAGAAACATGAAAATTTTATCGATCATATTCACGTGGGCATTATTTTTAGATAGTTAATAATATTTTTAAATTGTTACTTTGATTTTCAATCCTTCCGAACAGACCAAAGTCGTCGACTAATATCATATTATTAACCGAGTATTATTATTATTTCTGTCGTGTTCTGGTATTATACTCGCGGACAGTCATAAAATTATATATGCGAATTTTGTGTAAAATATTATTATTTTGTCGTGATCTATCGACGGGCTACCCGAGCCCCGTTGCTTCCGGTACGATTGGAAATTCAATATATTACCATTACGTATTCCTTCTCGGGAAAGCTTTCCCGGATAGTCCGGCTACACGTCGATGAAGCACGATCGCGAAATAATAATACATCGTGCCGCGGACCGGAAGCGAAGTCGGCTCAACAGCCGATTTGTTCCACAGACGTGATAAATCGGACACGATTACCGCATGTCGTATATTTCACGATTCCCTCAGCTCGGTATTTCTATATACGTATACGATTATCGCGTTCAGAATTTTTTTTCTTTTTGCTACCGATAAATCGAAAAATTATTATATAAATTAAAATAACAAACTTAAAAACTCGTGTGAAGTAAATATAAATAAATAATAAAAAAATATCGATTAAAAAAAAATAATTATTTTTTTTACGTCGATACGAAATTTATAGATGTGTAGGGTACGTTACGTTACAATAACGAAAATTCATATTTAATATTTATACGTATAATTAAATATTAATAATATTCTATTAGGTATGACGTATTATGTATATAATATTATATTTTAGTGCCCGCGGCAATTTTATATAATATACAAATCGATCTGTAACGACGTCAGAACACGTCGAACGTTATCGATGCGTGCGATTTTTGACGTTGGCCGACACGCGAAGTTTTCGCAACCGTATTATATTGCGTATTTAATGTAATATTTTCGTCTTACCGTCCGTGTTTTTTGCCCCATTCGACATCGTTAGCCCACGTTTGAACGAGTATATACGATAGTATTGTTCGTGTAATGAATAATAATAATAATAATAACAACAAAAATATTGTGAGGTTATCCGTTCAATTGTCTCGATGACCGATATGCGCCCAGAGGCCAGACTGTGTATATATACACACATCTGGATCGTGTCTGGTATATACGGTCTGCAGATGGCCGTCGAACGGTTTCTATAAACGTTTTTACACGACGCGAGTTCATAATATTATTATTGCATCCTGCGGTTTTCGTAACTGGCACTTATCACGACATCGTAATTCAATAAATTGACGTTATCGATTCCCTTATACTCGTATATTGTTATGCTATTATAAAATAAACGCGTTACGAGCATGTGCCCGAAATTGGCCGACGAACGCAAAACCAGACGTCATTATGACAATGTACTCGTATAGGTATTTATTTATTGTTAGGGATGATAATAATTGACAAAAATGGTTGAAATTTATATACCGCGGTATTAAACGTGTTCCAAATTCTGTCCTTATGTCCTTATATGTTCTTATTACCACTACATCGCGCGATATCGTTTTGTAAAAACGTATACACATTTTGTACGAAACGAAACAACGAGGAATGTATTGAATAAAAAAACATTTTTTCGTTCGACTGTTTTATGTATATACGAGTACACGTACGATGTTTACGACTCATTCGGTTGTTGTACGATACGAAAACTAATAGTAGACGTTTAAAAAAAATAAAATTGAATGAAATTTAGTAAACAAAAATTACCGAAAGAGCTATAGAATTATTTTAAACTTTGTAAAATAAAGCATGTTTTACACATATAACGTGTAAAACAGTAAATACAGATGTGTGTTTTTTAATAATATTTTATTAAAGTATTTTTTTTTTTATATATAATAATAATACAATATAATATAGGTGCAGTTTGTATACTTTGGTCGTAAACCGCGGAAAATAAAAAATAAATCAATAACATCGTGTATTTTTAAACGCCCACGTTTTACGCTCAAACCCCGTGTATAATTTTATATAATTTATTCGTATTTATGATGGTTAAATATTTATTTATAATCGTTTGTAATTCGTAAATAATATTATAGAAACATAAAATATTTTATTAACGGTATTTTCGTTATGTGCAATTATTAAGTAGTAGAAAAAAATAAATTTAATAATACCTGGAAATATGCACGTGTACAATATTTTCGACGTCTTATCAGTAATCAAGGTATAAGTACGTACTTTAAATTTAACAAACCCGAGTGTAACCCATAACCGTGGTTAAGTATAAGAACTCTGTTTACTACTATTGCTCGGCGAGCCGTTAAATAATATAATAACACAAACATCTATTTTGACTAAGCTATATCTTGTAGTCGTAATAAAATTAACTTAAAATTAGTTAAAATATAATCGTTATATTTTTAAGGTTTCAGTATGTTGAAATAATAATATTTTTAAAAAACAACACGAGATATAAATATTTTTAATTATAATATTTTTTAAGAAGCCTATACTTGTATATTATATACGAATTAAAATGAAACCTATGGTTTAAGTATCGGTATAATATGACGTAATATTATCTACATTGTTTTTTTTTTTTATTATAGGTACATTTATTTGATTTTACGAATCCACTGATATTATATTATAATTAATAATTACGTACAATGGCATATTGATTGGAAAACTTAAATTTAATTTTACCATTCATACTTATTCGCATCATTAAGAAGTAAAAATTTTAAAATTTATGTAAAACAGAAAAATTTCCATATATTATAATAATAAAAAATAACGTTTTATAATATATACTCGCGTGTAATGAAATTTTGTATATATTTAGTTTATGGCAAAAATCACGCGTACTCAGATTTAACATTGATAAAATGTCATTTCGACGACTTTTATTATGTCTATAACAGTTTTACCTAAGATGAATATATTATATAAAAGTTTCTTCCGAATATCTACTAAACATAACACTGCAAACGTTATCACATTTATGAAACACGCGTGGGCAGATCGCGTTCGACAATACGAAATGGCGATTTTATAATATTATTATGTATATTTAAATTTAAATTTTTCATTTCATAACTGACGAATATATAAAGAATACGATTTTACTGTTATTACACGTCATATTATTTTATCCTCCATTACATTCTATTCGACATAGCCAGTTTGCGAATTAATATTTTATTGTACCGACCGATACGTTTCGTCTTCTCGGATACACTCTCCTCCGGAATGATAATCTCTTCCATTTCTGAGAATCGTTTGACAATATTAACGGTTTTCTTTTCACAATTTCCACTGTTATCATAATATACTCGTATATATATACCGTGGTACAAACCCAGACCCGAAGCAACAGCTGATTACATTATCCCGGTTAACGACGATAATTATTATCGTTAATATACGATATAACCATGATTACGGTGCGTGGTAATAGTAATAATAATAATAATAATAATAATAATAATAATAATAATAATAATA
>JAIUCT010000017.1:9122299-9172165 GCA_021307375.1 Tetraneura akinire | reverse complement strand
TAATAATAATAATAATAATAATAATAATAATAATAATAATAATAATAATTTGATAATCTTCGAAGCGGCAGTCTCAGTAATGATCTATAACTACTGCACCGCGAGCATGATAATCTTATATATTACGTTAAATGCCCGTAGAATGTAATATGCGTTGCAGTTATAATAATAATAGTATTATTATTATTATTATTACTATTTTTATATTATACATTATAAATTATAATAAACGTTTACACTAATTTCGCTTGAACAGTGAAATCAGCAGATGTGACAATTTTCAACGCTTATTATTATTATTATTATTATTATTATTATTATTATTATTATTATTATTATTATTATTATTATTATTATTATATATCCGATACGCACCGGTCAGTGGTCACATCGTTTCCAGGTCGTCTCGTAAGTCTTGGAGTCTATATATTGTTATCGTCGTGTTTGCGGTTAAAACGCTAATGTTTCCGTCACACGCAGGTCGCGCGACAACTCGGTAAATAATAATAATAATAATAATAATAACTTCGTATTATTATTGTTACGAACCCCGAGAAGTGGCCTGCTAATGGAAATGCGGAAAAATATCGGAAACGTTTCAGACGTACTTTCGGAAAATATATATATAATATATACTTATATAAGTACAACGATAATATCTGCGGTTCGAATTCCGTAAAAACGCGCGTACAATAATATTACGGTTCGGCCGCGTTTCGCAATAATATAATATTATATTATATAAAGGTATATAATATAACCATATATAGTATTTTTGTGCACCGACGACTATAAAATATAATATTTAAATAATATTTTCATGTCGTCGAATACGTTGTAATATACAGTTATATAATAATTATTATATATATATAAAAAATAATAATCTAATTTCAAACGGGATGTCGTCACATAATATTTTTATGCGAAATCGTATCTGCGATATCAGAGATTTTAGACGTTGAGCGAAGCGAAAAAATCTAACCGTTTTACAATGATTTAAGTTTTTTTTTTTTTTTTTTTATGTTATTATGTAAGTAAGCACTTTTTTTTTTTACCCGAAACAATGCTCCGGTTTTTACGAAAAGCACATGTTAACGGTTGTAAAGTGGACGTTGTTGGATACTTTATTTAGGTAGTTTATCCAATTTCTCAAAATTGACCCCATGCGATAGGAAAAACGACCAAAACATGACGAAAAAACGACATTTTTCACGAAAACTGAATTTTTGACGAATTCGATTTCGATATTTAACGATAACTCAGGCAATTTTGACCTTAAATACTTTAAAATTTAATTGGGTATTTACATAGGTAATTTATATATGAGATTAAATTTTGGATGCGTTACATCAATTTTTCTACATAACATAGAACTTTGAATATTTCATAAAATTCTCGATTTTCTGTAGGTACATAATGTTTGATAAAATTAGATTTTTGAGTTGTCTGAAAATGTTACTGAATTACACTTACTGGCTACTTAACTTGGTACCAAAATATTAGAAAAATTCCAATTCTCAATTATTTTTTTCTTTTTTGTAGCTGTTTAAAGTTGATATTTTGAGTCTAATTGAAAATTTAGAATCTATATAAGTATTCTACTTATTACTTCTCAATACTTTTAAAATAATAATAAATCATTATATTCAAAAAACGATTCTGACATTCTGAGTGAAGTATTGTCCGATTTAAGTATTAAGATGACTAATTTAGTAGTTTATGGGTATATATATTGAACGTAGAGACTGATGAATGTAAATATATTATTATCTGATTAACTTCGGTCATAACGTATTTCCAAACGTAATGATTTATCATTACATTCAAATTATAATCAAAATTCAACACTACCCTCTTTACACCTGTATTTCTTACCTTGCTTTTTAAAAACGTATTATCTTCAAAACCCGCGAGTTAATCGTGGTCGTTGGCTACATTACAGTAATTATTTTCGTGTGTATTAATCAGCAGATTCAATAGCTAGGCAGCAGGCCATTAGCGAACTAATCGTTTTTGATCGGACTGGCATATGGGCTAATCGGTATAATAAAAATATTATAAATCATTGTTTATCTAATCTTCTTAATACGATTTATCGTGTCTTCTTTACAAAAAAAAAAAAAAAAAAAAAAAAAAGAAGAAGAAGAAAAGATAAATAATGGCAATTGTTTTTCAAACAGGTATACTATACAATATTATAATACACCTTACAAATATTCTTAGAAAAATGTATGAGAATAAAAGCCGTTTATAATAATATATTAAGCTCTGTTATTACTTATTGTATACACTATTTAAATACAGTAGTTCATTAATAATAATTAATAATTTATCGATCGTGTTTGATGATATACCAATAAAATACACAAAATGTTTAATAATTAGGTATTTAAAATGTGTTTTTGAATTGAACCATGATGATTGCCTTTCGAATGGTAGAAATCTGTTAATTTTCTCGCGGTTCAGTTATATATTATAGAATATATTAGTTCACGTTGTAAAGAGGACGAAATACGAACTTTATTTAACGTCGTGCGAAGTATGAAACGGTCATACGACGCGATAAACAACTTTTCTAAAAGTAAATTCTAGGAAATCCTTTCTTTATTACATCGTCTTGGGATTTTCTTTAAGGTATTTTCCAGTTGTTTTCAACTAGATATTATCCGATCAAATCGTATGTGTGTATACAAACACAATGTACACATTACTATGGAACGTTGCGACCTGAAAGTTTACGATAGTACTTAAACTTGGAGTGAGTGTTTTTGTAGCACCTTCCATATGCAAAATCAATGATTTTATCGAAGTACCTACGCGTTTCTCGTTGCAATTGTATCAGATAAAATTAAAAGTTGTATACAATACATTCTGAGACTGCATCGTTTTAATAGTTATAACATATTATTAAGAAACACTCACAATGCATAGGTAAGCAATTTAGAAAATGATTTTTTTTATTTTAGCTATCCAAAAATTAAAAATAATAAATCGTATAACTAAGTAATTATTATAACAAGTTATATATAGTAGTTATATTGTGTGTGTATATTTATGTGATAATAAATTTATACCTATTGATTTTGTAGTTTGTTTAACAGTTTGTTTCACACAAAAAAAAAAAAATCATTTTTTTTAAATTATTGATTAATAATATTATTATGTATAACTTTCGAAAGTATATTAAAACTTATAATGAAATACAATTTATTTACGATACAATAATTTAAACTCGAGCATGGTAATATTATGTTTATAAATAATTTGAGTTTTAATGTATTTCTTTGGAAAAGTAATTATCCAACTTCTGAAGAAAAACGACTAATTACCTTTCGTGCGTTATTTTCAGTGCAGCAAAGTGAATTTCAAAATATATAAATTCGACGAAAAAAGACGTTTTATATAATATTATTGAGATTATAAATAAACGAACCCTTAAAATAAGCTGAAAATAGTACTTTATGTAATATGTAATTTTAATATTTTATTAGTATTTTTATTCGACAACACATTTTTTCGGTCTTCACAATAGGTAATAAAATGTAAGATACGGTTATGGTCTCGTTGACATACATTTTTGTGAGTAATAAAATGTTATTTGCACATTTTAATACCCTATTAAAATTAATATAGCTAATTTTTCTTCGTGATGTTTATAGACAGAATTGTGCTGCGTCCCGTCTATCTTTATTATTCATCGACATGAACGTATATATAGTCAGTAAAACTGATAAATACATTTTATTTATTTATAAATCAGCAACGTTCTATGATATTTGATGTTACATTTAAATTTAATACTTATTAATTATAGTTATAAAATTCGAAAAATATAATATATTTTCTCAGATTGTAAGTATAAATACAATAATTAATAATAATAATATTTTATTGATATATTTTTTTGTAAAATAAACTTCATATTTTATGTAAATTAAAGTTACAAATATACAAAATTACGGTTTTAACATAACGTAACGTATTAAATACGAGTATAATGCGATATTATTATACGTGTACACGAATATATATAATGTATAAAATCTAAAAATAAATCTAAAGTGATATATTAACGAAATGTGTCATTTAACAGTATTAGACACAATAGATTTATAAAAGACTCATATATATATGTAAATGTTCTATAAAAAAAAAAAAAAAACGTAAGTGTGAAATAAAAGTGTAAATTTAATATAATATAGTGTGGAAGAATGAGAGTAATTTAAGTGCTGTTTTCAACGATACATTATAACGTACGCGTATAATATATAATAAAACAGTCTCGGGCGAAGAAAATTTATGGAATTATGTATACATCAATCGAGTGACTTACTTGAAATCTATAGAGAAAACGCAAAGTTTTCGTTTTATATAAATTTCGAGAGTACGTATAACTTGTGGAAAATATTATATTGTATATAATATCGTCGTAACTTTGTGTTTAATACCCGTGTCATAATAATGATACGGTTAAAATTTAAATTATAAGCGCTCGCTGCAATTTACTATATTGATTTGATTGTTAAAAGACAATATAAGTTTTCACGAAGTGGTGAACGCGAATAATTACGTATTATTATTTTTCATATGAGTTCGGGTAAAACACGTGTGAAAAGAACGACGCACGTTATTTCACTCGACAAGTCGTCGTAACTCGGCATATGTCGCGACGTACGTAATGAGGTGTTCTTTATTACGGACAAAAGTTCTTTTATCTATTCCAACAGTTATTCCCGGTCGACTTAGCGTATTGTTTTAACGTATCGAAAGTTTTAACGAATCCGCCACGTGAATTTTTTCCTATATAGTAATCCGGTGAGTTTTCAAAACGACTAGTTGACTATATTTTGAAAAAAGGTAACCCTCACTGGGTTTTTGTCGACTTAAATAACAGTTAGAGGAAATTACTTTGTAGAAGTAAAATCAAAATTAAATTGAGTTAAAGAACACTATAATAATTTTAACAACGCCGCGTAATTATGTTATATCTATTGTGTGTTATCTTGTTGATAACAAAATATAATAATAATATCATAATACATACTCCGCCGTTGATTATATACAGTTTTGTATCAATATTGCCTATACGATACGCCGTGTTATTAATATAATATTATTAATATTATCATTAAAATTAATTTTATAATTGCAAATTATAATATTACAATATAATACATTAAAACCGATCACATCTCGTTAACGTTTCTACTTAGGTATGATTTTTTTTTTTGAAAATCGTAAAATTTCCAAACAAAGTAACCTCTAACGTACCTAATAATAATATATTATGTAATAGTGTAATTTTGTTATTTGTTATAATGTTTTATCGCGTTTAAAAATAATGTAAATTTCTACGGTACAAAATATATTATGATATTTAACCATTGTTTAATAATATTGTATATTCTCACTAATAGTAGAATACTAGAATTCGCTTTTCGCTTGCTGGTTAACGTTCGTACATTACACAAATTTGTAATAATTCATTTATAATCATAGGCCATGTTATTATTATTATTATTATTTAGATATGTTGTTAATTAACTATCTATTTGTATGTTATATTAATATTATTATCATTACGCACAAGTCCATCAACAATGTTTATCAAAACATTAATCATTCGTCTTACTCCGCCACCCATCAGCGACGACGTAATTATTTTAGCTATTACTGCAACGAATTTTATAATTATAGCCTGTTTTTCGTCAAAAAGTTTGAATGTATCGCTCCAACTCACACATAGGTAGTTTTATGTATTATTATATATGCGGTATTTATTTATAATTTTAATTTTAACGTGATGTAAAGTTTGAATAAATCGACGTTGTCCTTCAAGGCGTGTGTTTTACATAGGAATAAATTATGTTATTTTCATTCGTGTGTCTGTCGATGTCTGATAATGATAAGATATCATCACTGTTGAGTTCGTTTCAAACGTGTCCGTTCGGCATATATTTATCATTATTATTATTATTATATGGATTGTTTCCAACCGACGAAATGATCTTACGATTTCTTTCTATTCTTTGCTATGAATATTTTTCGTTAATATTGAAATATTGGTTGTGAAATATCTTTTTTTTTATTATTATTCATAATACGCAGATATTACCAAGTAAAATAT
The DNA here is from genome assembly GCA_021307375.1 of Tetraneura akinire. Classification (NCBI taxonomy): domain Eukaryota; kingdom Metazoa; phylum Arthropoda; class Insecta; order Hemiptera; family Aphididae; genus Tetraneura; species Tetraneura akinire. The sequence goes on along the minus strand of JAIUCT010000017.1, from coordinate 9,166,035 downwards.
CCCGGTACGATGTCGTTTTGAGGTTCACGTAACGAATTCCAAGCAATTTAACTAACATTAATTACCGCGCTCGCAGGAGGAAATCTAAGACTCCCCGGATTTGGTACGAATCTGTGTTCACGCGGCAATTAAAATCGTATTAATTATAAAATCGGGTACCAGAAGAAAAATAAATAAAGAGATACGGAAAATATAAGAAAAATGCTTGGTAGTCACAGAGTAGAGGCAACCCCCCACAAATCGTGTCACCGGCGACAAAAACAATCATTAATCATTTTGCAAGACGCGAGTGTAAACCTTCGCAATAAATTAATAGCAGTGTTGAGATTTCTGTAATATAAACATTTATTTTTTCATTTTATATATTATTATACTTTCTGCGTCCTCATCGTACACATAATAATATTATTTCGTTTATTTTCGACAGTCTGTTATATCACTAGCACAAGTAATGACTAATTATTTATCGATTTAAGATTGAAAATGTGTGATAGAATATAATATTGTACCAAGATAATAATATGTATCGAAAATATATTTTGCTCGTTATCACAACATTACAATAAATCGTATAATTCATAATATCGACGTTCTAACCGAAATGTGTATTATGAAAGGAAAAATAATATTAATATTGTATTATATACGCATACGCATAACATATTAGAATCGAACTCGATTTGGACTAGAATTTATTGTCATGGATAAAATTTGATATCAAACAATAAAGATTTGGTGTTAAAAAGGGGCAGTAAAAAAATTCAAGACAATTTATCCTTCTGTAAGATTTTAATTTTTGAAATTTCACAAAAATTGGAGTATTGTAAAACGTATTACACTGATGTACTATTAATGTATTATTAATATACTCGTATTATGTTACGATTTCGTAAACGAGCGCGGGAATTTTCGAATTTTTCAGTTTATAGTTTATAACGTCCTTTATTAGAAATTAATATTTAATAATATTAAGAGGGAACGATTTGAGAACTTGAAACCGTTCAAATAATAATATTAGTAAAAATACGTATTTGTAATGCGTACACGTGTGTTTAATTTTTACATTCACACACGCTGTTTGTTTAAGTTTTAACCATCCGATCGTTGCACAATATTACTTTTGTAATTTTTCGCAATATATTATTATTATTATTATTATTATTATTATTATTATTATTATTATTATCATTCTTGTTGTTGTTGTTGTTGTTCGAGTGTCCCCGCGACAACGAAATATCATTTCCCCGAAATCTCCGTCGTTGCGCAAAACCAGATTATTATTTCCGGGGAATCACTTCCGTCGCATTCCAATATAGTATATTACATTATCACACAAAGCCGTTCTCCGAATTGATCGATTATTTATTAAAACCACGTTACAAGTTTTTATCTCGTAATTTCGTTAAAAAGTTATTCGCAACATATTTTTGTGTTTGAGTTGATTAAAATAATATCACAACAGATATAGGTACAATAATATTGACGTAAAATCTATCATAAACCCTACGCTTCGAGAAAAATAATTCTTAGTACTCGCGTATTTTATTTTATTTCAATCATCATTTCTTTCGAACATAACATTGTTATTACCGAATTCGTAAGTTTTCAACTATTTGCTCAAACGAGACGGCGGAGAATTGGGTTACGACTCAGAGTCGCGGTGTTTTCATAACTTATAATATAGACTACATAGTTAATGTCGATTCGTTATCTCTTATAACTTTGATAATATTATTCATTATTATTGGTTATTAACAATAATGATAATGATAACGTATCACGGAATGCGTGCGTATATGGAATATCTTGCGGGTGGTCTCCGATATGGATTACTGGACGTGAAATCACGAACCTTGACATTGCGATTCGATAGAATAATATAATATATACGATTAAGAAGTAATATTATTATACCATCACCTTTGTGGACGGATTTCTACTTCTTCGACGTTACAACGTTTCTTCTGTACGCAACATTTGACGTGTACATATATAATTTCGTCGACGATTAATTCGTTGAATTTCCATCAGTTGCGCATTATAACGATATTAGTATATTATTATTATACACATTACGTTAAATTAAATTTTTTTTTTTTTTTTTTTTTTTTACGAAACACTGTGTAATTGTTGTTCGTGAACGTATAAACAAGATAATAAGACCACGCGTGTATACGATAAAGTAGAGTGCACCGCAATTACAAACGGATGCAATTTTTTTTTCGCCCGCATATTATACTGTTGCATTTTTAATAAACCCATTCGACGATTATTTTTTTCGCCCGCGACTCTCAAGGTGAAATAACAACATGTAACGTTATATAATAATAATGTTATGCGTGCGCGTGTGCAACGTACACGACTGCACGATAAAATCCTCGGTTTCCGTTTCGCGTGCATTGCAGCCGGCCTGCAGTGTCGGATCTAGACGGGTCTAGTGGGCTTGATTTTCGAATAAATTAAAATTTAAAATCGTTATCGTTAATAAATAACGGTAATAATAAACTATAATCGATAATTAATTCAAATGGACGGGAACGGGTAAAGACGTATGTGAACGGATGTTAAAATTTAAAGACAATAATATCATAACCCTTTCAATTATTGATATACGTATACGTATTTTTTTTTTTACGAATGAGATACGTAGAAAAGACAATTCGCATGTACGAAGTGATATCAATTCAGGTATAATATTATTATTAATGTTCGTACGAATCGCAAAAATTCGAGTAAAAATTTTCCTCCTTCTCGCAGTTTATATTATTTATTTCTAACATAATACGATTAATTCGCTATTTTCCTCAAGTATAAAATATTATACCATACGCATACAGCGTTATGCAAATATGTTCAATATAGGCTGAGTACCGTATTTTAACTCGGCGTGTTTGTGTGCGATCGAAGAACGAATTTCATACGCGTACGATTTTTCCCACTCGATAAATTACACGTTGGGTACACAGGTCAAAGTTTTACCAAAAACAAAATATTTTGTATTTTTTTTTTATATATTTATATGAATTTTGCTTTAAACAATCGATTACAGCCGGTAGAGTGCAATTATAAAACGTCACAATATCGTCGTTGTCTTGCAAACACGCGAACAATCGAATAATTAATATTCGAGGCGTCGGACGATTGCCCAAAACACGCGAAACGCAATTGAAACTATATACCTATATTATATTTTATATTGGATTGCAACTGCCGTAACGATAATAATATAATAATTAAAATACAAATAATTATAATATGATTATCATATTACATTTTATATGGTCAATGGTGGATGACGCATCAACGGTTTTAAAACTCACGATTTTTGTGCCTTATAATATTAGGCGTATATTATAATATGGCTGATAACGCGATAATATGATAAATTATTCGTTTCTGAATCGTTAAAAAAAAAAAAAAAAGTTAAATTTTCTAATAAATACGTATGAAATTATACGAAATTATATAAATTATAATGTGTATGGCACTCGATTTCATTTTAATTACGCAGAGTAAACGCATCTCGGGAATGATCGCGAATTTAACAATCCAACAAAATTTTCACTTTGAACCGATGTTATATCATACGGTGTACGTTATATAGTTTATAGTTGGTATAGGGAAAAATTTATCCTTTGAACTCTCGGCAAGTTGGCGGGCAGAAGAAAAACTAACGTTATATATTTATTTCTCACGAGAATTAATTAAATTTCGTTCGATCGCATGTAAAATAAATATTCATATTTCAGCTTTTCGTTTCGTTTCTGTATCACGCGCACTCATAATTTTAACCAACGTGTGCGAATTAATTTATTTTATTTTTTAACCAGGACATAATTTAAATATATAACAAATAGATAAATAAATAATATACAAATTTCCGATATTAATATTCACATTTAAAAAAATAAAAAAGAACAAATTGACTAGAACAGTTTAAAATTATTTTTTAAAACATTCTTCCTCTCAAATATTTCAACGACGGAGTGTCGTACGCATGAACACGTGTAAGACTTATAGAAATTCGTAGTTTATAAAATACACGCAGACGAGTAAAAATAACGTAAGAACTATTTTTTTAACGACCGTCAACGTACGTAATATAATTATACTGTCCAATAAATATTCGTATAACCTATTTTAAATATCATAATACATTTATTTTTTTTTTTTTATAACGCGTATTATTATATTATTATAATACGTATATAAATAGATACAACAGACGTACGACGTCGTGATCTACTCGTAATTTTATCATTTCAAATCCGATACGTCGCATTGTCCAATCACGACCGACCTTCCACCGTTTTATATTTGTAAATCGTTATTCTAATCTCCGATTTAGATGAACACGCACATATCTTAATAATCGCCGAGACTATTTTTATAGAAACGTTTATGATTTATTAACCGTTATAAAAGAAAAATTAAAAAAAAGAAAAAAAAAACTCATAAATTTAATGATAAATAATAAGATTACTTTTTTTTTTCTTCTAAAACGCTGTGCATAGAAGGTACATTATATTGTTATCCGCACACGCCCACCGAGTCTCGTTTAATTCTGCGGTAACCAGATCGTGTGCAGGTGTGACCATAAAAATATTGTGACAGCGATGAAGAACAATATGTCCTTGTAACATATTCGTATTTGTATCATTATTCTTAATAAAGAAAATTATACGAGTACAATAATAATAGGTGTATAAAATATTATTATAATCGTAATAATATTAAATTAAAAAATATTTATCGTCCAATGATGTGTATGTAAAAGAAAAAAAATATATTATACAATATTTCATGCGGTTGAGTACAGTGTCACTCTGTAGAATAAAAAAAAAAAAAAATGATCAAGTAAAAATTATTTTATTGATTTATTTTATTTAAAATTATATTATTGATATAATAAATACGATTCTGTAATATTGGTAATTGGGTTTCTCTTCGCTTGCATTTAATTTTATTTGGTGCCAATTTGAACCACACAGTTACGTTCGTACACGCATACATCATAATTACGTACTTACAGAAATGACTGTTCCGCCAGAGAAATCTGAAACCGAAAACAATTTTAATTTTAGGTTAGTTTGTTTTAAATTACGACTGTAATTAATTTTTTTTAAATTATTTCATGTTACATCTATATATATACCGATTAAATTATTACGCATATTGTTGCAAAAATTATATACGAGTTGTATAATAATATTTTTAATTATCACTATGAATAATACGTATAAATATTAATTATAAAACAAAAATATTTGAATTTTTTATATTTTTACTATTTTAATTAATAAATCAATTTATTGTTATTATGAAAATATATATAATAATATATAAAAAAAAAAGTTATTTAACGATTAATATAAAAATTATTAAGTATACAATTTAAGCGACGTAAATACGTAAACGAATTGTAAAAAAAAAAAAAAAAAAAATACATAAATTCAATTATAATACCAAAAAGATTACGTAATCGATATGGCTATGACCCAACTAACTACAATGATATTCTCAACTATTTTTCTTATATTTTTAATAAGAGATAATAATAATTTATTAATAAAATGATAAGAATATACCGTAATATTGCCATTAGTTATAACAACGACGCCCATTTAGTTAATGTAAATTTATATTACGTGCGACAGCAGTGTCTCCACAAAAGTTTTAACCTTCACGTTCCATCGTATTATTACTTATTTGTTTTTTTTTTAAAAAAAAAAAAAACATTTAATTATATAATACTAAGACACACCCTAGAATAAATTCATGATTTTATTGGATTCACTTATAATTTTCACTATATTTGCACTGGAATTATATAAATTAAAAAAATGCATTACATAATAAATGTTATTAAATAATAAAATATTATGTAAATTATCCATTTATTATTCGTTAAATTTTTTAATTAATAAATAAATTAAAATTAAAAGTCATATTATTGGACTTCATATTACTCTTAAAAATGATACTAGTATATTTTTAATTTTATATTCGTGTACTATTTGAGTTAATAGAAATAATTATATTTACGGTAAGCCGTTAACAGTTTACATTTTATTACTATTTATGAGAGAACATATTATTATTGTAACCATTTGCTTGTAATTAAACAAAAATATCTATCAATGCATATGTCAATAGAGTTTCAAAATATTGATATTTTAATTAATATTTGATTAATCTCAGAATTGATATTTAATAAAATATTGTGTTCGATTTGTATAAAAAAAAAAGTTTAGAGTATGCGGGCGAGTTGTATAGGCAATTTAAGTGCACTTGTGTATACGAACGATTTATATTAAAATATTTTCATATAAAATAATATTAATATTATAATATTATTACCAACATTGAAATATAATTTGCATTGTAGCATTATTATATAGTAATTTTATTACTAGAAGAATAATAATATTTAATTAATATTACACAAAAATTTTGCATACGCCTATAGTATAAATTGAAAATTTGAAGAATTTATATTAAAAATTATTATTTTTGATTTAATCGTTTCTTTTTTACATTTTAACACATTATTTCTATTATTGTTTCCCGTATACACATAAAAATTTAAAAAAAAAAATTAAATTTCCATTAATTTTATATTACTAATAATAAAAATATTATATTTATGCCCACAAAATTAATTCAAATTAAAAATGTGTTATTAAAAATTTAATATTATAAATTAATAAACTAATAAGCAAATTTATTTATAATTTAAAGTAGAATATATAAATCGAATAGTGTTGATTTTGTATAAATTTGAAATTTTTAAAGGTAATAGAACTGAATGCCAATGTCTATTAAACTCTTGCCAGCACATTACATTATAACATAACCAAAGTTGTTTAGGTGAATTTAATCTCATAAAAGCTAAGTGCACTTTTGAAAATTGTAAAATGAATTTATTTTTATACTTGCTTTTTATTATAAGTTAATACTTAAAATTACGTTCTAGTAATATATTATAAATGAAAGTCAGAAAATATGTAATAATTATATTTGAAAATTAATTATATTTGTCTTAAAAAGTAACTATATAATTTAAAAATTAATTAGTAGTTATTAAATCTGTAAATTAATTTTATAAAATTCAATATACCTACACAGAAAATTAAAATTTATTACCAAGAGCGAAATTTTTGTAATTGTATAAATATAAATTAATTAATTTATAAAAAAAATTTGAGAATGAATGTTCAGTGTGGGCTATCAAACCTTCAAACCTATAAAGGATTATTATTTTAGCTAATGGAACTTCTTTTGTATTATTTCAATAATAATGTTGGATATAAAGTGCTAACTTGGTTAAATCTGTGCATTATTTCAGTTGATATTGGCAATTAAATTAAAGCTCAAGATATACAAATACATAGAATATCATGGATAATTAAATTTGTTGTTTAAATGTTGCTAGAGTCGCTAATTTTGCTCAACTACTCATAAATTGTATTGTTACGAACGCAAAATTAGAAGGATTATGAACTTTAAATAACCCAAATGGACACTATAGGTTTATGTTTGAGACGTTAATTTATGGATAGCTCATTTTCATACTAAAATATTTTAGTTAATTGATTTTGTTAAACACATCATTTTACAACTTTTTGTTACTCAATCGTCGGCAAATTATTAAGTTAATTATTGGAATTTAATTGTTACTGGTATATAATCATGAAAATATACATTTGATGTTATTATAACAATTTATTATGAATAAAAATTGTTTGATCATATTTATAATTTAAAATTATGGACGAAAGTAGTTGTAACGGTTATTTTTACGTAAGCACGTTAATCAAAAATATCATTATAATTTTTCATTTTAAATATTTTGAAATATCAAAGTTTGTATAATATAGGTAAAGCTGCAGGTTTCTCGAAAAATTAGGTCAAGTATTTTTATGTTATTTTCCCGGAAGTTAAGTTTAAAAATAATAATGATATGCATTTAAGGTTGAATGCGTAAAACGTAAATGTGATTTTTCTGTCGTTCTTAGATAACGATTATTATTTTTAACCTTAAGGCAGAAATGTCTATCACAGATTTAATAATTTAAAACTGTAGTACCTATATATAATGGCAATATTTATATTAACCTGTAACTTTAAATTACTTCGTCAACATTATATATATTTTTTATAGCAATATATATTTATATATATTTAGTAACATTTCAAAAAGGTTTATGAATATATTAAAATTATTATTAACCCGATATAATTACATGCAGTAAATTCATACATCCATTCTATGTCTAGATGTTTTAATTTTTACAATATAATTATTTTTATTCAATCAATATCAGTGACGGCCAAAAAGTAGAAAAAAAAATTAGTTATTATTTGTCGGCTCTATTACATATTTAATTCGAAAACTAATACTGAATTAAATAATTGTTCAACGTTACCTGACAAAAATAAAAAATTCCGTAATACGCTAAATTTGTTACCTCATAAATATAAGAAAGAAATGAATTGTGATCACATGTACGTGGTACTATGGTTAGACTGGTTAGTAGATTGTATATTTGTAGTAATACGTTATCATCGTTTATATCGCGGAAAACGACGTCTCTGATAGTATTTCGTGAACACCGAGCATTTTGAAAGATAAAAAAAGGAAAATTAAATTAGTATAAAATGTTTCCATTTGGACGAACACTCCGTTATATACGTTTTGTTATACAAAAATTGATAATTCGCTCAACGTCAATTTTTACGTGTTCGGAAATTTGAATAATATCTTTATCATTAATATTTCTGAATGTAAAACAAGATTCGTTTTATTCTGAAATATATTTTAACGCTAGATTTGTAATTAATATAAATACAACAAGCAGATTCATAGCGCGTATACTCGTAAAGTCATAACGTCCATAGACCATATAAACATTTTATTACGTCGTATTTATAGTTTAATAATAAATATGTTACATCAGATTTATATTAATATAAGAAAGTAAAATTTCATGTAAAATAGCGAACGTGTAATATTAATAATAATAATATACTGCAGATAGTAGGAAAACTGTTTATTGGTATCTCGTTCTCCTATAAAATTATTTCCCAAGTATTTCCTCAAGTCCATATAATATTATACAAAATACTCGTATACGTTTTATTATATACTTTTATTGTCAATATTGAAAATTTCATTGAAAATATTCTAATATTTCGCGTTATTTTTTGACGTATGTAATTTATAAACAATTTTTTCGCCGTTTTTTTTTCCTTTTAATATTCAGTGAAAACGTTATGCGACCTTATATTATATTATATAGTGACATTAACATGCGATCGGAAACTATAAATAAGAGGACTTTGCGATAACGAAACACTGGTACGTGTGTTATGTTATACGAGCAAAAACATTTAATGCGTTTTGAATATTAATATAATGTTCAAAATGTGGATAACCGTTAAATACAAGATGTATTATAGGTATTATGATCATCTATTATATTAAAATTATAATTTTAATTGGCGCCAAAAATTGAAAATAATATTACGTAATATTATATCGGAGATTATTATACGCCTGTATGCTGCGTATAATAACAGACAAATGCCATTAATATCAATATTATCTCGTATATAATTTATATGGTTTTAACTATATTATTCCATACAATTTGCGTTTCCAATTTAAGTAATTTAAATGAACTCCAAAATTGTTATTAAATATTAAATTTTAACAACGAATGGTAACAATTTATTATTTAACCCTCTTTGATCTAATTAAAACAAATATTTTATGTAGCACTAGTTTTAAAATTTAACGTTTCTTTAAAATACAATAATAAACACCACACAATATCATGATGCAAAATAATAATATAATATGTGTATATTATAATATACTTTACACATTACACGCACATAAAAATAAATTTGATAACAAATGTTTTCATTTCAAATGATATTATTTTACGTTGGTGTTTGACGTTCGGCTAACGTAATAATATACCACAATAAAAATCATTTTTATGTTCCAATTTTAATAAATAAGATTGAGCTCAATGTTTATTGTATTAAAAAAGTTTGGGTCTATTCGTCGAGTGTTTTTATTTGCTAACCGAAATCATCCGAATAATGTGTTTTTCTCATAGCTGAAACCGTATTTTTATTATTTTTTTATTTTTTTAAATGACGTATTTATGTGAGTATTATATCATATTATTATATTTACAAAAACACAACATGATTTCACATATAATGTATATATTATAATCGTATGTCATATTATTTCGTGTACATAAAATATATGAAAACGAAATGAATATTCGACTGTGAATAAAACCAAATAAAACTATTACTATATATTTTTTAACTTTAATGCGCGTTTGGCCAAAAACCCAAAGGCTTGGAATAATTCATCGTTATAAAATGAATATTATACTTACATGCATTATAAATATTACTTTTTTCAGAATGGACGATGGTACGAAAGTCAAATGCCGTATGCGGTCAAGTACAAAAATTTAAGTTATAACAATAATCCGACTGACAGTCTATGTGGCGCCTTCAGGGCACAGCCCAAATTTATTTGAGAATGGACCAATGTACATGATATTAATATTTTATAATAATATTACCGAAGTTTTTCACAAAATACTCATATTTACATATTTATGGATTATAAAATTTATGTACATTAACTGATTCGATATTAAAACTGATTTATTATCATAATACGATTATCACGCGGTCTTCAAATATAATAAATCAATTGGTCGCCCAATTTATTTTCCATTATTATTATGTTAATAATATTACACTTTTAATATAATAAATTTTTAAAATAAGATTAAATGTTGAAATGAATATTACATTATACAAAAAACTTACATTTTACAATAACTTTATGATTATAAATTATAATAATGATAATAATATTTTTTTTTTTTTTATTATTAATATTCAATATACATTGAAATAGTAAATAATAATATATATTTTACATTTTCATTGACTGTTAAATCGTTCCATGAATAATTAAAGTACTAAAAATAAATGTAATTTTATAAAGTTTTTGACATCTTTATTACCAATGCTTTTCTTTTTTTTAATTATTTTTAAGATATAAAATGAAAAACAATTTTATTTTCAATTATACTCATATTCAGTTATACGAGTATGTATTATATACTGACTATGTTTTATTGTTAATAATTTTTAGTACCATAAACAATTATTACATCTACAACTTTTAAGTATGGTTGTTCAGTGATTTTTATGTTCATTTATGTAATAAAATTAATATTTATACAGATATCAATAAATTCATAAATTCATAATTTTATCATAGAACTTTTATTACTAGATTTTATAAAATTATTATTTATGATATTATTTTAAAAATAAGCGATTTTTAAATGGAAACACTTCAATTTAATATATGTGTATTAGTATTATACCATTAAAATATACATAAAACTGTATCGTAGATTAGCCAAAAGTAGTATAAAATAGAATTTTAGTAGGATCGCGTAGTTATAATATTTAAACTGCACCAAGTCCAGTGAATTGGCGCATACATCATTTAATATGAAATAATTATTTTATTACAAAACTTTTCATAGTGCCAAAACAAAACAATAAAATAATTTATGGTAAAATATAATATAAACTATTGGAAATATTATAATAATTAAATTAAAAGTACCTAAACACGAATTGGAAAAAAATGTGACTAGAATAATACAATTTTTCAGTTCTTTGAACTCGTAAATTAACTATAACTGCAGGTAAAATAAACTATAATTCATCTAAAATTTTAGATTACAATGTGATATATTTTTTTGTGTATAATTAATAATTTTAATGAATTAAAATAAGTAAATACATTTTTCCAAATTTATTAGTTTATAATATAGGTAACATAAAAATTCGTTACGATTTTATACGCCAGTGCTATTTCTATCGTTAAAAAGATTAAAAGCAATCATCAATATTATGAGCTCATCACCCCAAAATTCGAAAAGACGGTAGATATCAAACTCGGCAACTTTTATTCAGACTAATGTGTTCTTTCACACCCTCATACGGACAGATCATCTATAATAATATACTATCTTGGATGAGGTTGTAGACTGGCTTTCAATCAATTTGTCTGCGTCTAATGTTTTTAACTTTTCAGTTCGTCACTAACAATATACCGACTCGCATCCGATATTAATAATCATCGATATACGATCAAAGTTTCATCCAATAGTAAGAGATAATAATTGATTTTATTTTCATGTAAATTTCATTAAAAATATGTCATGTTTTACAGTTAAATAATATATTTCTGTGGCTTGGTGCAAGAAAGGCCAATGTCATATTTTGATAATGTTCAGGAATTGTAATGATAAGCCCTTTTTTCAAAATAATTGTTATATTCAATAACAAAAATTAAAATGGCCAATCTTAGTTTTAATGTTGGTCACACTTCGTTTTAGACATTGGCCCTTTTACTACCTTAAATATAATTTAAAAAAATAACATTGGTCAAATAATCCCAATTTCGTCAAAATGTGACATTGGTCTTTCTTGCACCAAGCCACAGATTTATATCATTATGAAAATTACCTCTATTACAATAGTGTTTTTATATATTTTTTTAAAACGTACAAGACACTAAAAAATATGCATGATTTATTTTCATATCGGTGGCATGAGACGTCGAGTGAAATAGTATTAAAATAATATTTTAAATAATAATTATACGATTCGACGACAATATACCCCCTCAGTTCTTAGTAAAAAATATCCTACACGAAATATTACACGAATAATAATATTCTTGTGTTAAAAATTAAAATATGCATGCTGTGACATAATATTATTTCGCTGGTGGTTTTAAATTTCTAAGAATCAAACATCAAAAAGGTAAAACTATAAAGATTTAGAGGAAAGATTAAAAGCAATTACATTAAATTTTGATAAAAACGTTAAAAACAAACGTACAAAATTCCTGTGATTTCGGGATAATTTTGCGTTGAAAGTGTTTAATATATTGTTTTAAATGCTTTAATGTATAGTATTATTAGTATGCACATAATAGTTTGATATAATATAATTGCTGTTTAATTCATTAGAGTTTGATGTTTAATATTACTTAATTATTTGTTCACATTTTACACGTCATAAGAGGTAGGTATTTATATATATATATATTTTTTTTAATTTTGTGATATTTATACCATGGTATATTTTATTTCAACGTGTTACCGTAATAATTATAACAATATTACAATAATTTACAGATCCCGTTATTAAAAAAAAAAAAAATATATATATAATATATGACTAATGAGTAATGAGATATAATTTACAGATATGAAACGCAACGGTTAAAATCCGTTTTAGCCTTTACGTGCCAAATTCATACCAAACGCATAATACTCTAACGGGTTAGGTTAGCAATTTGATATCGATTCAATTGATCTGATGAAATGTTCACGGTGAATATAATATTATAATTTTTAAATAGTATACAAATCGGTCGATGAAGACGCGACTGTTGTAAAGATCCGGGTGTGCCGGAGGGAATAATTAATTTCGTGTTCGTATATTATATTATTAATAATATGTTTATATCATTTCGAGAATGTATCATTTTAGAATTGAATCGTGTCCACCGCAGCCTCCGAGTGCGAATCTCAATTTGCAAAAAAACACTGTGTATATATATGTAGGTGTCGGTTGAAATATTACTATACATATTACCATACGATAACGTGTACACATTATTATTATATACACCAAATAGGTAATAAAACTACTGGAATTGCATTCACCGTGCCCTTCAAATCAAAACGATTTACGGTTTCCTAGAGAATATAAATACACATTATAATAATATGGTACGTTTAAATATTACGTAATTCGAGCGCGAAAAAAGTTTTATTAATCGCAATTTAAGTATTTAACCGACGTAAGACGAAATGTGCCGTACATTTAAAATTAGCCATTCGTTTGATTTGAACGTATAACATAAAAAATTTAATTCTCCAAATATATAATATATTTTTTTTTAAAAAAAATATACCTACTATATTTACCATATTATAATATAGTTATAGTTAAATAATACTAACCATAATAACCATAATAACCAACGTAATTAAACCGATTATATTAGTTTTTGTAGAATTATAACTTTACAGCTTAAGTATTTACAGCTGAAGTTTTATGTATCCAAAATATATCAACATTATATTATTTGTTTTAATTTTAATTTTTTTTTTCATTATATATTTTGCGTTAATATTAAAATAATAACTTACATATAAAAAAAAAAAGTATGAGTAAAGTCGAACCACCAAAACAATTACATTACATACCCTTTAATAGTTTAATCATAATAATAATTATGACTGCAAATGTAAATACAAAATTATAATAATATTACTGCTTGTATACACAATATCATAACAATGTACTCGTAAAATAATAATTTTACAATTTTAAATTATTCTATTCTTATCTATATACGAGTAGTATAATATTTATTCATAAAATGTTCATCATAAATTTTTAATTAAAAATTTAGCAATTTTGAGAATTTGTGTAATAATAATATACATTCTATTTTAAGAGCACAGGTGACTGCCGTCAGGTACTATAATAATAATTTATGTAGTAAAACTAATGTATAATATTATTGAATTAATTCGACGCGTAAAAATTACAAAATATTTCAATCTCATATTTGATGGCTTCATGCATTATTAGATCCTTTCATTCATAAACATTGTTCATTGACATTTTTTTGTTTTTAATTTTATATAAATGATGCACTATTTTTATCCATAAATATAATTAATTATTTTTTTAAACATCACAAGTTAAAAAAAATTATTATAGTTTTATATTTCATCCCTTTACAATACGCAATAATGCATGTATGATACGTTACAGTAGATATTTTTGATGAAAGCAAACCATTGTTAGAAACAATTTGACAACAATTAATTTGTAGAATTATATTACAGCGAGTCAATAATATAATTTCCGGTAAACAATATGAAAAAATATAATTGTGTTCGGTAAAATATTCGATAAAAATGAATAAAGGTCTGAAAGGCATTATTCGTTATGGAAGAAATTTGAAAGGGAAAAAATCATTTTCAAACATACAACGGTGCTTTTGAGATATTCGGTGCACATTTATTAGTATGCACATTTGGTATTTGGTGGAAACGCCACTTGACTAAATGAAAAAGACTGGTTCAATAATTACCGTGTAGGCACATAATATGTTTGCAGTTCTTGAAATTTTTCTGCTTAAAGTAAACAATAATATTATAATACAGAATACTGGGTATTATTATGTAATACGAAATTTTAGTCTTCTTGCGCATCCACATAAAATGTATAAAACCAAAATTATGTTTATATGACGATCGATAAATTTTGATTGAAAATTTAAAAGGTTTTCTCTTTTTTTCCAGTCGCGAACAATGTCGACTGCAAACAACGTTTGTGGTAAAAAAAGAATTACCAAACACATAACAGGCGTTCTCTTTAAACCTTTATCTACTATACGGTAGTATTATAGTAATAAAAATAACCATTACCATATCACCGTCGATTCATTTAATAATGATAATACTTATAATTATCACGTATAACATAATAACATCACCATAGTACCGGTGTATACTTTTCCAGCGTCTTATAATTTATTATGCAGAATAATCGTTAGCACACGTGTTTTCACGTGTTTTTTCACAATAAAAATCGTTTTATTCTCGTATAGTATTAATAATCGTTATTAATATCCATAATAATATTGTAATACGTAAAGTTTTTCGATCATCACGTGGAAGGTCGGATGTCGAAAACGTCAATGCCATATATTATTATAATAGTGTTCGTCCAGCGAACGATTACTTCGCCGTCATTCGTGTAAAACAACATTGAAGATTATGTTATAAGAGCGTATAGACTGTTTAACGTTAAGAATATTAACACGCCCGACGGGAAATTCGTAATTTAAGTAAACAAACGCTGTACGTAACGGTAAAATGGTATATTATATTATAAATTTATAACATTATTGTCAATCCGATTTGGTCCATCAACAGTAAGTATATAAATTGTGCGTTGGATTACGTACTACGCCTACATATGTGATGGGCATTAGTCTAAATCAGATTTTTTTGTCGAGACGAGAGTTCCGTCCATTTTTGTCTAAGAATAACGACCTATTCCTCTAGTAAATTCTGAACGATAAATCAAAGCTTTATGCCAGACGATAGAATTTGATAATGTACATGTCATACGAGACGCTCATTTCTTGTGTTCGTATTTAGAAATCCCGTATTTTGATTCACATATTTTTATATTTCACAAGTTAGGGTTTCTTATAATATGTTTGATAATAATATATTTTATTTTGTAGATGATTATATTATTATTATTACACAGATTATAGAATCGTAAAATTGGGTCTATTATTCAACGATTCGTATATACAACGGAGTCGTAACATTTATAATTTTTTTTATACTGAATTAAAAAACGAATAACGAATTGGAAGACCAGGATGGTCTATTGATCGTATTAAATAAAAATATATATATATGATGACGATGAGTATTGTTAAAATAAAAAAAAGTTTTTTTTTTTTTTTTTGTACCATAGTGTTCGATCAAATTATAGTGAACACGTACCTATATACTTCTACATAGAGATTCTTATATTATATACTTACTTGACGGTTTTCGTGATTGAATTATCTATGACAAAATAATTATCATATACGGGTTTTTATGTTATCATCTCAAGTTGTCAATCAATCACGTATATATTTTAATATTATAATAATATGTTATTTTAAATATAAACTCTTGTATCGATTTAATGTGTTTTAAATATTAATTCCAAAATAATAATATATTATTACATCGTGATATCGTACATATTATTTAAAATTCAACAATTTGAATTACACGAATAATATTGTAATAATAAATTATTACTGTAGTTGTGTATAATATGTAAAAGATTAAGAAACGACACGGGATTATAATATATAGGTTTCGAAGCCTGTTTTCGACTTTCAAAGCTATTTCTTGGTTAAAATAATATTGTTTTAAATATTTTAATTTTTATCCCTTTGAATTAAATTAAACTGCGTGACTTGACAAGTTAATTTTTATTTTTTATTTTATTATTTTTTTTTTTTTTTTGTTTACAGAAAATTTAAACCAAGTGTAATCTACCGCGCATTATATTTCAAAAATAAACTTTTGACTTATTATTATTCTTACAAGGACAAACGCAGGCTATTTTATAACGATAATAATTTAAAGTTACCTTAATATTCTTATGTGCTGGTTGACATTTTATAAACATTTTAAGGGAAGTTTTTCATATTATAATATAAAAGCCACGAATAAAAAACTTATTATTATTATTTTTTTTTTTTTTTTTTTTTATATTATATTAATTTTCTTATCGCGAAATGAAACGTTCGTAGTACTAATTAAAAGTTTATCGTAACCGTTGTATAGAACGAGTTTATGATGTTTTATACCTGAATACCTAATGTATATTTGTATGTTATATTACAATAACCTTATTGGTTAGTAGTTTTAATTAATAATAAACGCCAAAAATATCGTACTCCTGTCCGTTTAACATCCAACTCTTATACCTTTATAGTTATAATATAATATAATAATAATCGTTTGTAACATGTATGAAAACGAATTTGTTAAAAAATAAAAATAAATAATACTAATTTGACACATTTACTGTGATATAATTTTATATTTTATTATATAGATAGTGTTATGTTACGTGTTGCAATGTATTGTATTGCATAACACGATAACAGTATGTGCTATTCATGTACGTTATAATACGTATTAAATCGTTAGCTATATGCCTATATTGTTATTATTATATACGTATTTTTATTTGACAAATGTAATTATTATAATAAAACGTGTATGGGTATCCATTGTATATTTGTATTATATTATATTATTGGACAAACGATAACAGTATAAATAATTTTTACGTTTATGTAATCTTTCCGAATTGTGTTTTCAGCCACAGAAAAAAAAACAATAAACTTAACGACGAAAATCTCTCTCGTCCGGACGTATCTATCTATATATATATTAATTTGTTTATACCGTGGTATAAAAAGTAATAGCCGGTTGTTTGCGAGGCGGTATAATATTATACTAATATAATATAAATATAATAAAATAGAACGTCATTGTATAATGATCATAATATTATATAGCTATGATGGTAGTAGCATTATTTTATCCTATACGTAGGACGTTAGACGTTTAACGGCCAACTGACCTGAAACAGTTTTGCGGAGTGTAAATACGTTTACGCGGAATAACAAACTAACGGACAAACAAACAATTATAAACAAATATATACGACATTGTAATAACCCGAGGACCCTGGAAGTTCTCTCTAGAAGCACGTATAATAATAATAATACGATATTTTACTAGTTTGTCGCTATAATTTTATCACGAAACGATCGGAAGGCGAACGTCACAATAATAATAAATGGCAAAAACATAATATAATAACGTTACCCGTACGAAGACGTATCGTACCCGTGATATTTAATATAATGGTGGTAGCTATCCGCAAGAAGCTTATGGGGTGTCGACGTAAAAACGAACAAAAACTAACTAGAAATAATTTATATTTTATAACGTATCCGTTATTTAAAAATACGAGCTAAATATTCGAAATATAATATCGTTGTATATTATAAAAATTATCGATATTCTTCGATTCCAAACGAACAAATACAGGATTAAAGTCTCACGACGTTCACATGGTCCTGTGGACCATAATAATAATAAAATAATGATGATTACGATGATTATAATTATGATGATAACAGCCGGGAACCGGAAACTGACCGTTTGAAATCGCAAGAAAAATGATTAGACGAAACCGTACACGAACGTGTAAATCTGCAGTGAACATATTATAATACATAGAGAAAAGATAATGACTACCTAGATATAAAATATATAAAAAACTTAGATATTAACATATTATGAGTATATAAAAATTAAGAGAATGGAATGGTTTGGACACGTATGGAGAGCTGATAATGATATCACAAAATAATAAAGTACTAACGGAGACCATATACACAAGAAAAGACCAATGTCCAATACGCATAGACTACGAACGAGATGGAAAGATGCAGTAGAGAAAGACATCAAGATGTTAGGAAGAAATGTGTCAGTAAATATGGAATTGAAAAGAGAAAGATGGAGAGGATTACTAGTGGCAGCTCAGACATGAGCAAGGACCGTTAAGCTAAGAAAGAAGAAGAAGAAAAAAAGATTTCAACGCACGTATTATAATATTTATGATGGAATGATAACACGGCGAGTTTTAAATTTAATTGTTATTATTATTATATTCGTACGCACATTTTGCGTGCAGTTTTTACGCGTTTTATTATCTGCAGTTCGCAGCACAATGTTGCGGCGCTGCGGTACGTTTTGCGGTTATACGTTGTGCGTATAGAAAAAAAGACGCGGACGATACCCCGTATATGATAATATTATCGTAATATTTCAAAAATTAGTTAGGTTAGGTTTGAAAATATTGATTATTGAAATGTTTGTTTACTTTTCTCGTCCACGATAGTAATGATAAATAATAAATAACATATTATTATAATAACTGCCAGTGTAGAAAATCAAAAGTTTTAATATTATGTTCTTCGTTTAAATACGATAATACATTCGTACAATAATATAAATACAATAATACAATAATACAATAATACAATAATTGAAATATTAATATTAATCTACGACGGCGTAGAGTGAATTCGTAATAACGCAACGCGGACGTGCACGTGTGCGGATCGACGCGAAATAAACGACTCCGAGAAACGCAAGTGGATAATAATTATCGCGAATAAACGCGATAATAATACACGATAATAATAGTGTGCGCGTTGACTTTTAACATTTAACTGTTGCAAATTTCAAATACACAATCAAATCAAGATACACACCGGCGGAATAATAAAATTAATAATAAAGATTTACGCTTAGAAGAGCAAAAAATAAAAAAATAAAAAACACGTATTTTCCAAGAATATTGTAAATTCATAACAATATTATTATCTTCGTGTTTGTTTTTTCGATCGTAAAGTACCCACGTATAACATATTATTACGTATATTTTTTATTTATTAATAATAATAATAATAATAATAAATATATTATTATTATTATTATTATTATTATTATTATTATTATTATTATTATTATTATTATTATTATTGTTATTCTACGGTGAGGTTAATATACATAATACGCGTAATATATTTTTACGTAAACAACTCCAACAAACGAGAGTCATAATTAAAATAATATATTATGCGGAACGGAACGTCCGAAAAATATTATTATAACGTAATAAATATTTCTTGTATCAACTTAAAATTAACGTGTTTAAGTACACGTCGAAACTACGTCCGTGTAATTTAACTCGAGCACAATATTTTATTATGCGTATTTTCGTATACGTAACAATGGCCTAGTCGATATTATTACCGTGTAGTAATAAATCACATATTATAATCTGCTAGTATGTGTTTATATAATAATTATTCGTCCGTGGAACCGTTCTATTGTGTTTTTATAGTCGAAAATAGCAATATAAAAAACCTAAAAAAAAAAAAAACAATGGCCGAGCGCGTTTAAACGTGTAATAATAATAATGATAATAATAATAATTATACATAATATATAGACTGCGAGGGCGTATAATTATTATAACTTATAAATTATTATTATTATGGTTTGGAAGGGAGAAAAATTAAAATATTATAAACGCTTTTCTGGGGGACGCCGTACGCGCGTCATATGTTCTATCCTAACCTTAAATAAAATAGATAATAATATTGTAATGTGTATTTTCAGGTGTCCTCTCGTCATCCGTACAGCGGTCGTTATTATAATTACGTTTATCGTCGGACCACTCTTCACACTCGAAAATAAATTCGGCCCTGAAATTTGGCGAACGAGAGATTCGTCCGAGCGCGAGTATATCACAATAATAATAATAATAATACGACCGTCCTTCGTCGCGGTGATAACTCGCGTAAATACACAAGAAGAAAAAAAAAATTACAATCGTCGTGTTATTATTATTTTATCACGCTAAGATGCTCGTATAATGATATTTTTTTACGCGACAACCTTCTTCTCTACGCTCAATCGGTCATAAAATATACTTATACTTGTTATGTATATCTAATATAGGTATATAATACCTATTTACTCGTTATGGTCACTTGAGTCGAAAACTTATTGACCGATATACCTGTTATAATATGGCGATGAGGACCTCGGGAAAATATCCAATGGTATGTGTTTTCGATTCTTGTCGACAATATAATAACACTTAATAAGATAAAACGCACAAGACCGTACGGTCAACGGATTGATGCTATTGCGTATCATGGGTAGATTAATTATTTTTCATATCGGTTTTTTTTTTTTTTTTTTGGAAAATTAACAAAATATATTCCGTTCCCCGGACGAGTGTATTACACGTACGTGCTATTATTATAATACTTACCATGTTATATATTATGGTCGTACGTATTTCGAGTAAAGTGACAGCGGTATAATTATCGTTTTTACCATACCCAACTGCGGGTTATATTATACAGTCGTTTTCGAGTAAATTTAATTTAATTACGCTCACAGACGGTTCCCACGGGCGGATGTGTCGGCCGACAATAACTACTATATTATAACCGCGAGTGATTTGATTATTAGCTCATTTCACGATTAAAACAAGTCGGAGGTTAAATAATTATTTGTGGACGTGTGTATGTCGTCTGGACGTTAAATTGACGAGCAAAATAAACGAAGGTCGATGATTATATAGTAGTTTTAAATTCAATTTATTCTGGAATAATATACATAATATATAATTATTATGTATTAGGAATATCATAAGTCCACACCCTATTCACAGTGTTACTGAGGAATTGAAAAATTATATAGATTTTTATCGAACCGCGTTCTGCTGATAAGTGGCTTGTAGATAAGAATCCCAATATTATTCGTTTGAAAAAAGTGGTTTTTTTTTTTTTACGTTACAAAAATATGATGGAAATTCTCGATACACCCCCTAAACGTTGACGTTCGACGCGCGTCACCCTCAGCCACGTGAACGGTCATACGTGCGCGCATTTAGTGAAGACTCGGGTACACGCGCGTACACTCGAACGTCCATGTCAAGGTGACAGGTGAACTTTGACAATAATTTGTTCTTTGAAATAATGAAAATGGGAACTTTTGTATTTTACTATTTTAATAATATGAAAAACATATTATCATCTTTAAAATGTTATCTCATTTATTTTAATATATAAAAAAATATATCAACGAGTAATAAAATGGGAATAAAATATGATTATTGTCATTGACAATAGTATGGTATAGGTACCTATTTATGTTATGTTTATTCAATAACAAAATGAAAAATTCCGATTATTTTAATAGACAATATAATTTTATTATATTTTAACGTATTAAATACTAATTTCATTTTATTTGGATTACAAAAAAATTATAAAATCTAACAGAACAATATAATAGATATAATTTTATAACTATAATATTATTACGTTTGTATATTAATTATATTGTGCCTTGTGTGAAGCACGTGTTTCGTGAATTCATGATTCAATTTAATGGAATTTGTTGTGTCTGGGAAATGACTACTTGGCGCTTAACGAAAAAAACAGAGTTGTAACTTAATATGTTTTCCATTAATAATTTCCACGTGTGAACATCGCATGAATCAAACGATATGTTACTATTACTAGGGTTATATACGTAGATAATATTACGCTTAAACATTATTTTTGTAAATTTTAATTTGGCATTATTATATTACGTTAAAGATTTATAAACAATGACTCATTTAAGTTTCTATCGTTTCATAGTTATGCTATTTGAATACCGTATTGACAGAATTTCACTCGATAGGTCATTTAGAATAAAAGTTTTCCAAGG
Organism: Tetraneura akinire; assembly: GCA_021307375.1. Classification (NCBI taxonomy): domain Eukaryota; kingdom Metazoa; phylum Arthropoda; class Insecta; order Hemiptera; family Aphididae; genus Tetraneura; species Tetraneura akinire. Next base: position 9,142,969 of record JAIUCT010000017.1, on the reverse strand, counting down.
GTACTAAATATCACAATTTTTTTTTTAAATTTTTTTTTTAACGCGCGTAATTTCAAATTGTCATGTTTTGATTTAAATCTTACAATATAATTGCACTTGGTATAAATTGTTAATAAATAAATTACAGAAAATGAATTTTGTGCATGAATAACACGCATATTAATTATGTTACATCTAATCGATTTATATTTCAGCATCGAACATTAAATTTTACAATCACTTTCTTGATAAATTTCAACATAATTTCAATTTTATAACGTAAACGATAAATTTATATCTTTAATACGCAGGTATTAAATATTTAATATTAACTAATATTTTTACGAAATATATTAAACTATATAATTATTGTAATACTGCAGCAATATTATTATTAATATTATATTGATAATAATTTCAACGAACTTTTGATTCATAAATAATAAATTTAAGATGGCCGATTGAATATGATGAGTACTGACAAATTTTTGTAATATGAAATAAAATGTTTAAGTTTATTATAATAAAACAAATTCCATAGACGATTCATTTCAAAGTTCTGTGGTCGACCGTAAAATATAATATCGTCCTGTTGACATGTCCGTCGCCGATTAAGTGGTTAAACATTGTATGACAATAATATACGACTACCGCGGTTGTGGTAAACCACGATTGTTCTCACGTGCGATCTTAAAATACAAGACGATAAATCGTCTGTAGGTCGACGAAACATATTTAATAAGAAGACGGGTTACATAATAATATTAATATTATAAATTATATAGTATAAATGACGACGACAGCTTTTTGGCATAAAAGACGAATTATATATTTTGATGTTAATATTATTTGTTGACCTGTTACGGGAAAAAAGTATTTAATATTTAACATGCAAGAAAGAATTTTTTTTTTATTAATTATTTTATATAATGATTTTTAATTTTAATAACTTTACAAATAATAGAAATAATTGTACTCTAGTTAACTTAAATTATTAGTAATAGTATCTAATATACGAACTATTTTTCACTGCAGAATTTTTGTTCTTATTAAAAAAAGTTATCTTCATTACTATAATAGAAGAAATTAATAAAAGAAGAAAAAATAAATTTCATATCAAAATGATGCAATAATTATTTTAATTAAACATAATTTAAGCTAATAAAGTCAAGAGATTTTAATAATGTACAGACTGATTGATGAGTGTAAAGTGTAATATTCCAATAGATGTGTAATACGTAGATAACTCACTAATTTATTTTAAAAAGTTAATATTATATAATACTTTATATCGATTTCTTTTTATCACAAAATTATTTATAGGAATAAAAAAAAAAATAAAAAATGCAATATCGCGTTATGTAATAGAAATAATTAAATTTTGCAAAAGTAGAAATTTTGGGATGATTTTTTATAATTGTGTTTGCTTTTAGAAAAAGCTGAAAATATATTTTTATCAGATGTGACATATTTAATAGTTTTTTTTTTTTAGGTTGATAGCCATCGTAATGTTCGTTTCGAAATTAATATCCTGGACAGTATTTTATTTTTAATATATATATATATTGTATAACGTATTTTAGGGTGAATGAAGAATAATAATCTCAATGAGAATGTTATAAGATGTCAAGCAACTGTTTGTGCAGAAACAAACACAGATGCTCGAGGGACGTCGAGTAGAATTTTTACACACACTATCTCAAAATATATATAACTTGACATGACATTTTTCTAATTAACAAAAAAAAAAAAAAAAAAAAAAAAAAAAGAAAGAAAGAAAAAATGATGTTAAAAAAGATGTAACATGTACGAACTATACCCAATTCATTTTTTCTTGTTTTATACAGAATAATATATTTTTATAATTTATTTACATAATAATTTTCCGTTGACATACATTCAACTTAATCGTTTTTAATTTCTATACAATTTTTATCGTTTCAATTAATTATATACAGAAAATACCGTAGCCATATTATTTTCAATAATTAAAATGACTAATTAAAAATAAAATAAAATATATTTGAAAGATTAGAGGTGACAAAAATATATCAGAGTTATAAACAAATATTTATTTAGCCGTGAACATTATTATGATATCACGAAACGGATAGAAGAGACAAAAAAAATTAGGGATCGAATAACGAAAAATAATATATAACGATACGTTTCGACTAAATTGTTCGTAAGAATATTCTTCTTCGTATATAAAATATTAGACATTATATTATCCTTCGTTGACTCGTTATACGATATATCTATATTATAATATTATTCCAATACGTATTTTGTATTCCGACGGGGTGATTCACTGATTTTATAATAATTCACGATCATTTTATTTCCTATCGCAATAACGATACGTTATTACGCCTATATACGTTTTAACGATAATATAATTATTCTAATCCGTCCGTAAATAATAATAATAATAATAATAATAATAATAATAATAATAATAATAATAATAATAATAATAACATGTCCGCGCGCGGCGGAGGTCATCTTCTGCCGCGAGTATACCTATAATAATAATAATATTTAATACCATCAGTAATGGATCTCCCGCAGCGATTAATGAGCTTTTGATTACGCAGTCAATAAGAGTCATCCTAAGCACTCCGATCGGAGTCTTCGAGTTGCGTTTCGTATTTATTATTATTTATTATAATTGCTATTTTACCATTATCATCTTCGCCACAGTAATTATATTATTGTAATATACGATATCGGCCCGAGGTTGAAACTTTATTGCGGTCACACGCGGTGCGCACGCGTTATCATTCGCGACGGTCGTTTTTTTTTTTTTTTTTTTTTTTTGCAGATTTTTTTAACGTTTTTATCGTTGTTATATAGTGCTTCGTTATATATATATATATATACTTTTATAAAATATACGCAGTGTCGTCCCACGACGGTAATAATCGTACGAGTTCCGGTCGGATGAATTCGCACGCGCTCGCGTAAAAAACTAACCAAAAAATAAAATAAAATAAAATAAAACTATTACGACGATATGATATAATATACGCGCGTGTCGTTTCGGATTCCGATATAACGTAAAATAATATATTTAGTATATTATACCTTATACGTTATATAGTTATTCGATATCGCCTTTCCGAGAGTACATAACGTAATATAATAATAATGATAATAATAATAATAATAATAATAATAATAATAATAATAATAATAATAATAATAATAATAATAATAATAATATTATATTATACGGACTGATTTTCGAGGGGTTCGTCGAGGACGTTTCGAGACGTCGACAGAAAACGATTGCCATATTATAATACGAATTTCCAATTTTGTTTATTGTCGAAATCCGCAACCCCCGGAACGAACGTCATCTGCTCGAGGAGTTAAAATCGCAGACGTGCATGTTATATATTATAATATAATCATAATATACGTAATAAGAACAAAACAACGAGAATATGAATTTTATAAATCGGACGACGAATAAGAATAATGATTAAAAAGAAAAAAAATACACTTTTCGTTGGTTATGTAAATTCCATAACGGCTGTGTATACAGAAAATAATAATTTCAGTCAGAAGTCATTATTATTTTTATCGATATACGTAAATAAATCGAATCGTCATTTTATGCATATATATAAATGGTATAAAATTTAAACGGATTTGTAAGTTTAAATTTGAGAAAGGAATATTCGCAGTGCCACAATTACCGGGGGGGGGGGGCGAACAGGGCAAAGCCCTGCTAAAAGGGTACTATATTATAAATACATGGGCACATTCTTAATTTTACTATATTTTAATATTTGTATATTTTGATCTATGAAAGTATGAATATTATTTCATTAATAACAAAATTATTTTCAAAAATGAGTTTATTTTATACTTTATATAAAAATTTCCGATATTATTGGAAAATGAATAATCGCTATTCTATGTTAATAAAAATAAAATTTGAATACATAGAATAATTCTGAAGCTTTCCTCCATGAATTAATAATGCATAATAATTGATATAATTATAATATAAAAAATATATTAATATATTATAAATTATTGTATTCACGCGCGTACTGTGTGCACACTACTAACGTGTAATTTCATTTATAGATCTATGTGTTATACTGTTATATATAAAAATATTTCTATAGTCATTTCCTAATTTATAGATACAATTTTACTTACTTTTATCTAATATTTAATAAATTAAAAGTAAAAATATATTATTATATATTTATATTAATGTGTGATGTAAATGTTTTCATTATATTATACCTAAATAAATAATATATACCTACTTATAATTGTATAAAAATAATTATTGTACGTAATAAAATACAAAAATATGTCGACTAATAACAAGTCTAAACAGTTAAGTGGCTACTGTAAGCGAAAAATAAAATAAAAGAAAGATCTTGAATTAAAAAAATTAAAGGATCAATGGATGCGTTTATAAAAAAGAAAACTGTGGATTACCGGTATGTAATATTAATATAGTATATTATTATATTATGTTTTTCTATTTTATAATTTTTAGATCAGATTGATCTTTAATAATAAATAATAATTTGTTATAATTTATAAATACAATATTATTATAAGTAATTTAATGTCTAAGTATAAGTATATAAGTATAACTAATATTATAGTTTTAGGTTTTTTTTTTTTTTGTAATATATATTTTAAGTACCTTACCTAATTAATAGTGTATAGGTACATTAAAATATATTTTCATAATTATTTAGTATATTATGTAATTGAATGTAATGAAATATTATGTTATATTGTTATTTAAATACTGTATACCATGTAAATCAACAGGTTATAATAGGTATATATATTTATATATATTTTGTAGAAAACTTAGGGCACTAAAATTTTGGTCGCCCTGGGGCCTAAAAATTCTAGTTGCGGCACTGAATATTCGCGTCCTGATGTTAAATGTCCGACTCGGGGTTGTTTGTTTTTTGATTCACGTATTATTATACTTCGAAATCATTTCTCTTTGGAAAATATCCAAACGGAAATATTTCTCCTCGTTCGCGACAATATACACATACCTGGGTATAAAATAAAATCAAAGGTTTGCAGAAAACCCGTTTGTCCATTTCCCTCGGCCACGTGATGTTACTGTGTGAAAGTGTGAAAAATAACATACGATATTAAAATATGACGCCGAATTATTGTATCTATATACGTATTACTGAAATAACTATATTATATTATAGTTGTAACGTTCTACGTAGGTCTACACAGTGTATAATAATATAAATATAGGCACGTAACGATTCGTCTCCGTTAAAAGGGTAAAAATTACGAAACGGCACCCTTTCACGTCGGCAGTTTGTTAATCCATCTACGTCCCGCAGGATGCCGAAAAACCCCTTTTTAGCCCCGAAATATTTTGTCTCGGCATATACACGTGTACACATAAAAGACCCCTTCGTTTCGAGTGTGCATAAAATATATATATATAATATAATATATAATACGTATCCCTCGAAGTGCAGTTAATTTCGGCGGCGTACGACTCCTGCGCTCGAGAGACTACCCTTCGTCTCGACGACGGTCGGAGGGACGCGAGCAAAAGAGAGCGGAAGTCGTCGACGGGTATATACACGCGACTTTCACGTCTCGTATTGTATATATTCGTACGTGTATACGTGTAGGTACGAATGTATTATACGTATATAAGATATATAATACACACGCGGGCGTAATATAATATATGAGGGTCGTAAATTCGCAGCGAAATAATCGGCCGAAGCGGATTTCCAAGCGGTATACGAACGCCGCCGGGTGTACGAGACCAAGGTGGTAACAGGGTGTACTTGACACGTTTACTGTGTTCGCCGGTGACCGCGAAAACCATCGCGCGCGCGCCCCGTATACGTATACAAGTATACCGCGGTAGCAATCTAACCTCGCGCCCGCGGTTCGATTCTCGCGTGTGCGGATACGGTTCGCGACCGAAATTTCATTAGTTCAAACGGTCGTGCGTGTGTGTGTGTGTGTGTGTGTGTATATATATAATATATTATAACGTATCTTGTACCCGCTATTCCTCGGGAATGGCGATCGCGATCACGTGTTGCGACTCGCGGGCGAAACGGACGTCCGAAAAACGCATTTTGAAAAACTGCCTCGTTGCCGTCCGACGTTTTATATATTGCTATTATATCGATCGTCCTGACAAAAATTTACGGTCCAACACGAAATTCCGATCGTCGCTAGCATAATATTGAATTGCACGACATATAAATACGATTTGTTTTCACGGAATACGTATATTATAAATTATAATATTTATCATTATCACGGACGATTTCATAATATTATAGTCAAATCAATTCTTATTTTTTTTTTTATTTTTTTTGTGATAACGTGTAATATTAATAACATTTATTAATTTATTATTTGTTATTTATTAATGAACTAACAAATCATTCGTTTATATTTCCGAGCTTCTTATGCTTCATTACAATATTTTTGTGGGAGGAATCGCAAAACCATACGAAAGTGTGTAAATTCATAATATAATTTGATCATTCTACTCGAAAAATACATAATTTACAGTTGGAATTTATTATTTGCAAACGAATAATATTACAATTTAAATTTATACATAAATATCATATAAATAAATAGTTAGATACCGACCAGTAAGTTATAAAATAATGAAATCGATTCCCGAACATTATAATTATTTATTATAACTATTCGAAATAAAACTAATATTATTTTATTATGAAAATTCAAAATCATTATATTGTTATCATTTAACCCAGAATTATTTTAATTGTAGGAAGAAATTAAAATTAACTTATGTTAATTAACCTATTATCAATGATAATTATTAGAATAAATTATAATTATAATTAAAATATTACAAATACGTAGAAGTTATTCTCTATCTTGTTTATATTATTATAAAAACATTATTAATTTAGTTTACTTTTAATATAAACTTTACAAATGTATATTATTGTGTTTTCAAAATAACTGTTAACGTTTTAACATTATTTTAGATGAAAAGAAATATTTTATAATATTTATAAAAATAAAAAAGCGTTCTTTGTAATTATCATAATAAATGAAAAATATTTAGTTTGAAAATTCCTAATGGTCTTAACTCACGAATAATAATTAGGTATAGTTTACAAGAAATATTTATATAATATAGTTTTACCTCAAATTTTTAACCCTCTTTTTTTTATGAACTCCATCAATTTATATGTACCTATACCTACCCACATAATAATTATTTTCAAACGCATTCGCAATGATACACGCGTGGTACAACAACAATAATTATAATAATAATAATAATAATAATAATATAAATAATTGTTATTAAAATAACTACTATGAGCTTTATGATGTTATAATATTATTTAACCATCGTTTATTAAAAATAATTTTTGTCAATAATATGCCAACATTGAAACTAACGAAATTTCATATTTTTATTCTGTATCACATTTTATAGTACGATCAATAATAATTTATATGAATTGCACCGTGCTCATTTTTACTGATAATTACTATAATATATTTAAAAGCATATTCCTATAAACCATATACCTAATAATCCATCATTAATAAAATATTACTTTTTTTTACTAATATTTTATGTGTTTGTTAGAATATATTACATAATCAATATTTTTTATTATACGTATATATTTCATAAATATCGATTTGTTTTAATAGGTATGGCAAAATTAAGAAAATTTTAATGCAATATAATCTTTAAATTTTTCTATTATAGTTCAAAGTGTTTAAAATTAAAATCAAAACAAAAATTCAATTTCTGATTTATGTAGTTATATAAAATTTTGATCACATCTGTATATTATAAAATTAGTTTTAATGTATAATGTAGATATACTAATTTTACGTTTTAAACTTTTAAAAGCACCAAGTTAAAAATATGATGAATAATAATATTATAATAAAATCATGTTTTGCACTATATTTAATGGAAACTCTGAAAACAAAATATAAACCAGTACCCGTGTAAAATATAAAAATAGTTATTATATAGATAGACTTTCAATTACTATAATGTATATTCAAAACTTAAAAATTTAAATCTTGATGGTCAAATGAGGTATTCTCTGAAAAATGTCGTTCGTATACACATTTGTAAAACAAATTTACGTGCAATCATATTAAAAAAATAAAAATAAATCGTATTATTTAATATTAAAAATATTTTATACTATATATACAATATTACAAAACCTTTTTATTTATTAAAAAGAAAATATAATTAAACGGAAATATTATAAATTTAAAAATTTCTATAAATAATAATAATAATAATAATATATATTCTCATTTAGATTGGAGACTTGTTGAAAATGATTTAACCTCGCCTTAATACATATATTATAATATATTACCGCCTGATTTATCCGTAGGATCTTCTTAATTGCACCAGGCGTAAAGTTGTAAATTGGAAAGGTCTGAAAAAAACTGCTGTTTTATTCATTATTGCATGCCACGTGGAATAAAATTTAAAGATATATACGACATGACTAATTAAAATCGATGTGCTCATGAATACATTATTGCGTAACATCGGTGCCTTATTTTAAACGAAATTTTGAGGGGGTCCAAAACTTTTCCTCTAGATAATAATCGATAAATTTACTGAATAACAATAACAAAATTAATATAAATATAATATAAAAAAAGAAGGATAGCTACAGTGGTTCTTGGGGGGTGTCCAGTACCTTAAATAACACTAATGATTAAAATATTTTATTATTATTGCCCTGTAAAACATATATTGATCATAATTAATAATTTACATTGTGCGTGTGAAATTGTATAAAGTAAATAAAAATCGTTACAATTTAAAATAATGTTTGAAAAACGTTTACATCCCATTTATTTGTGCTTACACGTTTGTTCGTTATTCGTTTAGTAGTAATTTAAATTGGTATTAATTATTTTATCATTATAATAATCGATATTGAAAAATTCGTCGTGTGTAATGTTTTAGTTTAGATGTTAGACATGAATAATAATAATGTTAAACGTAAAATTCATCGATCGATATATTTTTTTGCGACATTAATGGTTCGATAAGCAACCATAAAAAAATACACGTTAGGTGCCTTCTTAAAGTCGAGGTCGGACAAAAGACGTTTTTGACGAGATTTAAATGTTATATCCTTTTTTTAAATTTCTATATTTCGTCTATTAGTTTAACACGCCCATAAAATTTAAAAATTATAAATAAATAAATAAAAATGAAACTACGAGTATGATATTTGATATTTATGAATATATCCATAACAATTTGACATACAGGTATATCTAACGAAACTTTGACTATTTTAAATTTATTTAAAGTTAGTAAAGAACTTTACCAATTTTATTTATTCAATATTTTATAAAATTTTCAACGTTGGGTTTAGAGTTACAAATATATTGATAATATGTATATAATACTAATCTACTTCTAATGAATATTTTAAAAATCGATTTGCTCAGAATCAATCACACAACACAACGAAATCATTCCATTTTGCACTAGATTTGTTGTTCCCTTTTCTATTCCCCAATATAATCGTAATTTCTATATTATGTCTAATATTATTAAAGAGAAAAATGCAAAAATTTCAAAAATTGTAAAAAACATAAGTACATAAGTTTGCGATATACCGATTCTATTTTATATGTAATTCGAAATTTGTTCTATGAATTTTGTCGAATTACAATAAATAACGTTATATCATGGTATCAAAAATCTATTCGAATGGTAATTTGCGGTATAAATTCGTCCGAACAAACGCGATTAAATTGATTTAGACGGGGGCAAAAAAAAAAAATGCCGTTTTCGACTTGCGGTTTTTTTTTTTATCGAGCTATTTTCTCTGTATTCGTTCCGCCGCCGACGCCTGACATCCAATTTGCGTTCGTTCGGCAGAGATTATAAGAACGAGCGCGCCCGAGAATTCGTGATTTATCGACGGCATATTATATTTTTTTTCACGATTCGCTGCATTTTTCCGGATCTTCGTCGATCTATGACCATCCGCGAGGCCCGTCGCGACGGGACTGAAAACGATGACGACGATAATAATAATAATAATAATAATAATAATAATAATAATAACAATAATAATAATAATATTATAAATATTAAACGCAGAGGCCGAAAAACAAAAATGATATCCTTAAATAATTATTATACGGTCGGCGACGCGCGTAATTTAAAAATTTTCGCCATTGCTAACATTACGTTATACCGTAAAGAAATTATTATGAATTCAGGTAAATTAATATAGACGCGGTGCATCGGAGGAATGAAATAATAAATCTTCTTCGGCATTTTCGCAGTTTGCCATCGAATTCGTTACGTTCGCGAGCGCGTGTTCTTCGCGTCGTTATATAACCGCTCGTGTTGTGATGCGTAGGTACTCTTACATTATAATATCATGCGTTTTGATGAAAAAAATATATTACGCGTCGTGACGGCGATACGTTTTTCCGACTTGCCAAGCACATTTCGTTTAAGAGTTGAAAATGCGTATATTATATAAAAAAAAAATCAAATCTTTTTTGTACGAGATGATAATAATAATAATAATACTAATAATAATAATAATAATAATAATAATAATAATAATAATAATAATAATAATAATAATAATAAAATAAATAAATAAATAATAAATAGTAATAATAATCGTATCGCGTCCGTTTAATATTCGTTTTTAAAATATTGTTTTGGAACTAATTTCACGATATACTGTATACAATTTAAAAATAATTCATTTCGTACGCTTAAATAATATTATTGTGTACTTAGTACTCACGGGGATTATTAAAATAGTACTCGTATTTCGTAATTTCGAAACGTTTTGCCTATACTATTCCGCTTGCATATGCGTCATAATATCATAATCTTGTTGATAAATCACGCTGATATTTGAATCTACGCGTTTATTTTGAATACGTAATTATTCGCAAAATATTTTTTTTTCATACTCGACACTTTTTTTCCAATTTTTTATTTTTTTAATTTTTATTTTTGTACGCGTTAAACGTTTTCATTAAAACCGAATTAACTTTTCCCGTTCGCGCATCGTTTCGCAACGAAAAACCGTTTGGATCGAAACACCGCAATACTATTTAAATATCATATTAATAATAAACGAGATACGCTATAATATATTATTATTGTAATATGTTTACACGTCATATCGCGGTCAGTGTAACGGTTCAGGAAAATATTACATTTTTCACGTTATTTTAATATACCTACTCTTCATTTGAATACGAAATATAGGTTAGGTAAATAAATCATCGTACGATATAATATTGTAGTTATTAATGCGTTGAGGTTTTGACTTTTAACGCGGGATATACCTGTATATATGAATATTATGAATACATAATATTACGTAGTGTACATAATACATGTTATGATGAGTTTATCATAAAAATGATAAAAGTCAATATTTAAAACAGAAATTGAATAAATAAAAAAAAAATAATAATAATAAATAAACACACATCATTGTAAAACCAAAAAGTAACAACACAATAATATAAAGAATTGCGCAATTTTATATCCGTTCAATTAATATTAATTATTGTAGTACATAAAATTATACGAACTTAATTTTTTTTTTATAAATATACACATATAATCAATTTTAGATCTATGAAACAATTATTGTAATGATAATGTACGTGTGTGAATTTGTACTATTATATACATTATAGTAATAACTAATAATATAATACGTACTTATAATCGTAAATGTTTTACTATCATATCAGTCCATATACTCGTAATATAATAATATATGTATCTTACGCACGATTGTAATTATCGGTTTCAACAGATAACAGATTCAATGTTAAAAGTTGCAGTTATTTAATAATAATAATTTAATTTCATATAACACTTATGAAATAATATACATTTACGATGTACTCGTATTTTTAAAATATAAATATATATTCTAACCTAACCGTATTTTGTAATAATGAGAAGTTATCATTACCATTCATATTTTTATATTCTTACGTTACAATTTAAGATCGTATATTATATTTAATTTATGATACGAGTGCTTTATAAGTTGTAACGTACATTTTGTTCTTACTGCGTTCACTGAATTCGATAGGCCAATGTTAGTTTTATCTTATGTACAGATGTGTTATCTCTAAGTGTATAAATACTATAAATTATATAATATATATGAATTTATTATATACGCGTATATCTTTACAGTCTTGGTCCTCCTCTTCCATAATTTTTTTTTTTTTTAATTAAACGATTGAAAATACTCAAATACAGTGACGTATAATTAAAAGCTTTTTATTTATTTTTCATCAAAAAAATTGTATTTGTGATACTTTTAAAGTAGTTAAAATTCTTCATAATTCTAAAATTTAAAGTGTTAATAATCATTAAGCGATCATAAAAAATAGCTATAAAAATTTAAAAGTTAATATACCGAGTCCATAACTACTACACATGAATATCTAATGAAAATTTAAAATTTAAATTTATGAAATTAAAAAAAAAAAATGGATTTTTCAAATTAGCTAATTAACGTAAAGTTATATTAAAGAGTATATACAATCACCGAGAAATATTCTATCAATATCTTATTTTAATAATATATTATAATGTAAAAACGTGTAATCTATTAGATTTTTGAGACAATTATATTACATTATTGTTATATAAAAATTATAATTTTATAATATTTTTAAAATGTAGTCATTTACAAAAATAATATATAGGTAATAATAACGAGTACCTATATAATTTAATACCATATATGGCTTTACAATAACCGCAATAATAATAAATTGTTGCTCACCAATGTAATCCTCTGCTGTTATCTATAAACGCCTAAATGGCATAAACAAAAAGAGTGATGTCATTATTATAATTTAATAATAATAATAATTATATATTATAGTTTTACATAACAACATGTACGATAATGTTTTTGCGTTATACGAGTATTTTTGAAGTACGATAGAGCATATAAAAACCGAATAAAATACTAAATTACGTCACAAAAACGTTTCAATATCCAGGTAACAAAAATATAGATATTATAAGTATTAATATAATTATGATAATAATTATAAGGTGGTGCGCAACAACTACATTGTGGGCATTTTTAATTAAATTAAATTAAAAAAAAAAAAAAAGGAGGTATAATTCTATAAATCATAATCTATTGTGTAACTATACATTAAATCCATTATGTTGATCGTGATTTTCCGCGGTGTTTATAAATGTATGTAATAAACAATGTATGATGGGTGCACATATTATTATATAATACGTCAGATCGGTCTTCGTCGTCGTCATCGACGTTGTCGTCGGCCGTGAACCTGAGACTTACAATAGATGCGTAAATTTATATATGTAATATTATATTATTACGTATATTTATATATATAGTGTTGTACATTGTACGATAATATGCGACGGTGGCGACGACGAACGGCCGTGCGTGTGTGCATCGCGAGTCCTGAACGCGCGGCGGCGACGGCGGAACCCTAATGAGAGAATCAAGTCACGATTTGAGGTCATCCGCCTCTTCACCGGAGACTTTGATTTGTGTGTGTGTGTGTGTGTGTGTTTTTCTGTACCCAAGTATAAGCCTAGTCGAGAAAGTAAAAAAAAAAATTAAAAACATTTTTTTTTTTTTTTTGTGATAGCAACAATTTGTCGAGTACGCGCAATGTCCATTTTTAATTAATTTTGTTTTTAACTTTAGATATTTATTCATATCGATGGAGATTATATCTCAAATCACATCAAACGCAATATTATAATATTATATTACCTATAAAAACGATGACGCAAAATGTCGGAATTTTAATAACAGTATTCTCGATATAGGCGAATATAATATTAATATAGATACATAAATGTAAAATGTTTATAAACACATCAAAGTACGTTATACTGATAAAAAAAAAAAAAAAGATAGTTAAATCAAATAGGTATCGTATAATAATATCATGATACGACGTTGTGTTTATATAATATTAAAAAACAAAATACGTTTATCTGCGCATAGTATCGTATTTATTAATATTATTATTGAACAACGGCAATATTTCATGGATCATAAGTTATTAACGATAAAAATATTATGAATCGCAAGAAGACTGCTGTTGTAAAAAAACGATGTAGGTATTGATTTATTTAACAAAATTTAATTTTAATCCACTCCCTATAGTTATCATCCTGACCGGCGCGTGTACTTATTGCAAAAATACGCATAACATCAAAGAAAAATTCACGGGTAAATATGTTCTTTAATAAAGAACAATATTATTTTTCTATGATATTGTTATCTTATATTGTTTATTAATAACGTTTGATAATAAAAACACATTTTTATTATGTTATTATTATATAAAAATCTAGCGTTCCACGTTATCGTAAGTCCGTCTCCTCGTGTAGTTGTGTAATACATTATGTTATATATATCACGCGTCATTTAAAACTCCTATCGTTTAATAATTTATGTTTGAATACGTAACGTTATTAAGTAACGAAAAATAACGATAATATTATTATTTATTAATTTCTTTATTTTATTCACAGTTTTATTCTAATATATAAATATTACGAGTATACTCGTTGAAATGGTCGATTGCGGTTATTTATCTAGTATTTTTTTTTTTTGTTTTTTTGCCCCATTAAGATTTAACTCGTTCTAATTAGACGAATAATATAATATTTTAATTATACGTGTGAATATCGCCGTTGCACAATGATTTAACTGTTAATGATTTTGTAATAATATGAAAACACTAATAAATAATCAATTTAAATTTGTAATCGTTTAAATCGTTATTTTTCCATATTATTATTACGGTGTATCTGTAACACGAGTTTCTTTTTTTTTTTTTTTTTTTTTTTTTTTAGAACGTGTAACGTCATATTATATCATTAATCATTATATTGTAGCACATACTTACACCGTTTATTATATTGTCATATATAATAATATATACCTAGGTATATAATAATATATACGATATACCTAGGTATATAATATTTCGTTTATTAAATACAACTATTATTCTATATGAACAGCACACTTTTCTGAGCTCGGAGTCGATAGTTCGAACGAAATAATGACCATTATTCGTTTTTTTATACGTTTATATAGATTATTAATTTTAATATATAATTAATAAATTTAAAACAACGTCGTCTAAATATAACTTACGTAAATATATTTGCCTCTATATATTATAATAATAAAATATGTATTTATAATTTTTTCTCTCTATACATACTCGTATATGCATTTGGTACGACTCTTATAATCTTTACGAAACCGGTTAACACCGGATTTTTATTTAGGAAAATGAAAAGTATAATTATTGTGAAATGACTTCACTAGGGCATAAAATAACATTTATATGGTTTATACCGAGGTCTATACGGATGGCAAATCTAATAATTTAACGGTGATAGGTATAATAATCACCGACACATAAACAATATAATTAATACGTATTGGAATTAATTATCAGTACGAACAAACAATTATTATTTTGAACATGTACATTTTACTATTTTAGATATATTACACTAATTATTTACATGTTTCTATATTAATTTATGAATTATGTAATATGATGTAACTATTTTTTTTTTACCGTGAAATGATGTTATTATAATATGTATATAATATTAAAAATTAATTTCAGTATTATACACGAAACAATTCGTATTGTACATAAAAAATATATAAATAAAAAAACGAATTAAGAATAATTATTTTTTTAATCGCCTTGAACAACGGCATTAGTATATTATACAGACATACTTAACGGTTAGGTAATTATAATTCGTTTATTATTCTATCATATATTATATAATAACATTAGTGAACTAAGAAGATTATAATTATCATTTTAAAGAATTAAAGAATTTTCCATGTAATATTAAATTTATTCACAACAACACCCCGATTAAATTAAATTAAAAAACACATCACGTTAATAATATTATATTATGTCAGTTTGTTGATCAAAACATTAAATATTTTATTCCTATGATATATTATTTTACATTTTAATATCCTAATCAAATAAAAATTAGGTAAAAAAAAAAAAAAAAATTCACTTAAATATCGTATGGTGTTGTTTACAAGAACAATAATAATATTTATGGATATATTTTCATATTAATATCACTTGAAACTGAAATTAACGTACCTTAGTATTTCGAATCATTTTAATATTTCTAAAACTCGCATATTTTAAATAACGTTGAATCGTGCAACGATAACTGACTTCTTGGGTCATATTATCACATACAAATATTAAAAATGATAATATAAAATATGATTTTTTCGCGAGAGAGTAGGTACCTAATGTACCTATATAATGTACGTAAAGTGGGAAATATGCGTTTGTTCGACAATTGCTATAAAAATAAACATTGAAAATTAAATTAAATTGAATTTTTTTAAAAAAAAAAGAAAAAAACGCGACAGTATTAGTATTTTCATAAAACGCGTTCGTTGAAAATAATGTGAAAACATTTCGTTAAGAGCATTACGCAATATAATATTATACCTGGTATAATATGTAAGTAGCCTATACGTCATATTATACCTTATTTAATACCGTTGAGAAATATAATAATATATATTAAATCTTCTTGGATTACGATTGTGCGTACACGTGAATTATATTAATAATAATGTTCGTATTTTTACAAAAAAAAAAAAAAAAAAATATAAAATATGTATTTAAATTCGTATAATATATTATCGTCGTGTTTTGCTGTTATTTTCAAACGATCCTTTTTACGATAAAAAAGAAAACTCTCGCGCACTGGGTTGCAAAAATAACCGAGTCGATTGTGAGAAATTATCCAAAAATATTATTCTATTATTTAAGTGTTTTTTTTTTTTTAAGTAGGTACGTTAAAAAGTTTAAAAAATTCGATATCGTTATAATTCATATACTAAACGCGAGTATTATTGATAATATTATCGATGCTCGTGTTACGAAATATGAAATATTTAATTGTATTAAATCCGATTGGCGAGCATAACAATTTAATAATTATAATAATACATACGATAGTAATAAAATATAATACGAGTATACCTAATATTATTATTATTATATATACCGTTCGGGAGCAAAGACCAAATCGCGAGTACGACGTCCGACGATTATACGGTTTAGTCGGTCGTGCCACTAATTTACATTTAAAATGCGTATAGACTAAATGTCCTTACGAATCCTTATTGCATCGGTCTCGACACGCTCGACCAATACATCTTATACGTCATTCGTCACGGAACGACGACGTGCCGCTCGCGTATTATATAGGTACTCGCTCCGAGAACATTTATCAAAATTATTATTATTAATGTTATCCGTTCGTTTTCGTAATCACGATCGCCGAAAATTATATAATAAGAATAACATCAAACCAATTAGTTATTGACCTTCGATGGTACGTAAAAAAAAAAAAAAAAAAAAAAAAAAAAACGCCCGAAAACAAGCCAGTCGAGAGTGTTACAATATAAAAATAATAATAATTGGTGGGTGTTGGGGAAGAGAACGATTTGACGAACTTATACTTTATAATATTTTAACATATATTTATAAATTATTTTCTAATGTTATAATATAAATTTTATAAGTAAAGTTCTTGTAGATGATATTATATATTAATAAATAAATAAAAACCCAAATCCACAAAAAATTTACTTTATTACTTTAGTAAATACGTATTTCGACAACGATGCTATGAATGATATGATCTTCAGTACCTACTAAAATCAGATCATCTTATCAGCAGATTAGTCTGTGTTTAGTACTGAAGATGATAACATCGTTGTCGAAATACGTATTTTTACTAAAATAATAAAGTAATTTTTTTGTGGATTTGGGTTTTTATTTATTTATTAATTATAATATGAAGTTCGAAAATTTTCTTAAAAAAAAATTAAATTATTGGAAAATTATTGGAAAAATAATAAAATCACGCGTTTAAATAATCGTGTAATAATATATTATTTAAATTAAATATCACTCGGTGTTTTCGTTCGTATTAATTAAAAATAAAAATAAATAACGATGTGTATATATCATCATAATAATTGTAGGAAGCGAACACGATAATAAAATATAAATATTATTGATATATCATCGTGGTGTACGAATGACGTTCGTTAATTTAGCATATATTTTTTTTATATTATTATTGTCGGTTCGTGTTTTCGTTAATTATTATACGCGTACCTAATGTCATGGAATATTATAATATAATAAATAAACAAATAAATAATAATACGATATGTACAGTGTTTCGAATGTTGTTCGACACCAGGTTAACCCTTTTTTCGCACGTCCTCCGGCGCAATAATAATTCCTTTTTAAACGGTCATCCGGGCGACTACCAGTCTCGCACGCATTACACACTCGGGGCCACGCGGAGCTTAAAAACTCGGTGAAAATACGCGAGTATACCGCATATCCGTTGCAGTCTCCGCGCACAAGGCGATAGTAAAATAATAATTATTACCACTACATATATGATAATAAAAGGGCGAACGGTATTATCCAGGTATATACCAATATACCATAACATTATGTGTTATATTATACGGTTACGCGGTGGCCTGTTATTATAAAATTTACGTGAATTCGTGATGTCCTCGGGGTCGTCCGAGACGAATGAAAAAAAATAATAATAAATAAATAAATAAATAAAAATAGAAAAATGCATTTCTACGTTATATCGCACAATATAATGTAATAGCAATTATTTGGGTTGCGAGAATTATCATTAATATATTTTTTTTATATTATATACCTATATTTCATGTACATATTATTATTATTATTATTTTTATCGTTATTTTGTGCAACGCAAATAAATCAGAATGCCTCAAACCACGAGTTGTGCATACATAATAATAATTATTATGATATACGTAAATGTACTTTAAATAATACGTTTCGTGAACGTTTTGACGTGTGCGTAATAATTTATACAATAAGGAAATATTAAAAAAAAAAAAATCGCGTTTATAATAATATAATTTATTATTTCTTATTAAATTAATGCGCAAGTCGATATTAGAGAATATTATATATAGCTTTTTTTTTTTTTTACAGTCTGGTGGTTTGTATAATCGTTTTGTAATATTATATATAAAACGCAATCCTATATTATATTATATACGTTATAATCACTGTTGGCATAATATAATATATGACGCGTTTTTTTTATCTTAAAGCGACAATAATAATAATAATAACATACGCATACAGTTTTCGATAAAAAAAAAAAAAAAAAGAATAATCAAAACGATTTATTATTTTTAATTTCCTTATTACGATTTTTCGGTGTTTTATTACACTCTCGTCGATTCCAAAAAGTCCATCGTGCACGTCACAATTTTACGCGATACCAAAACGTACACGTTTACAATATAACATGATCTACTATCGACTATCTACTATCTACTATCGACTATAATATTATTACAGTTGATAGTCGATAGTCGTAATATTATTTATACTATTATATAATATAATAATATCCAGTTTAGTCGTAACGCACCTAACCGCAATAGTAAAAAAAAAAAAAAATGTAAACGCGTCCGAACGTGTATTTATTATATAATTATATACGCCACGTAGAAATACGACCTGTAAATAATTTTTTACGTCCAAGTTTCGACGACGAAAATAATAAATAATAATAAATTATACTGTATTATATTTCTGTTGAAATTAATAATATTATATTTGCCTTGTATTGGTGTTCGATATACATTTCAAAGACGGTGAGATGTAACGTTTAAAATTTAAATATTACTTTTTAACGTTTACAATAATTTTCTTTCGGGACGTTTACAGTCCACGGGTATACCGATAAAATCGAACCGAAGAACAAGAACATAAAAATACGCGTTGCTCGTAAACCTGTTTAATATTCTTAAATCGATATAATATAGGTACTAATTAATCGGTAAGTTTTCCAACTGTTCTTGCATTTGTTTTTAAATAGAAACAAATAACGATTGGCTCGCGTTTTGATATACTATACCCACGGTTATTCATTAGAAATTATTCAAAATCCAATAATTGATTTCGGGTCTAAAGCGATATTTCTTCTAAAACAAATACGTACTCCCGATCGAACTGTTTAAACATTACAAAAAAAAAAAAATTAAATACATCTGCTCGGTATAATGACAACCGATTAAATACCGAGTTTGAAAGAAAACATAACGCGTAAAAAAAAAAAAAGAAATATAATATGATACCTACTTATAACATATAGACGGACAAGACCGAAGTAAAACGTGTGTTCTATATTTATACAAGGAAACGGTCGTGTTTTCGTATAATATCGTTCTTAGGAAATTTCGAAATGGTTTCGTTAAAACATATATTTTAATACGATTACATGTTTAACAATGTACTTGTACAAGTGGAGAGAACAAACATAATACGTATAATATTATGTGAAACCCAAAAAACCAAAACACATAATATGCGTAGTCCGTCATAAGACACCGCGGTGACCACGGTAATTGAAACTCAGAAAATGGAAATTAAAGACAATACAATAATATATTACAATATTGTGTATTATTATTATTATTATTATTATTATTATTATTATTATTATTATTA
>JAIUCT010000017.1:9086659-9102039 GCA_021307375.1 Tetraneura akinire | reverse complement strand
AATAATAATAATAATAATAATAATAATAATAATAATAATAATAATAATAAAAACACAAATACGAACGTCCCTGTTTGAACACTGAACAGAACTTGCACGTGTTTTTGCATAATAATAATAAGAAATAGATTATTATTATCATTATTAGTTATTACAGTCGATATAGGTAATAGATTTTGCGCGTGTGAATAGAAACGAATCTAATACAGTCGATTCGAAGACCGAATTATAATAATGACCTAAGTAATACTCATAGGTGTCAATTCACTGTGATGTTATACATTTATAATGTCTAAATAATAATAATTATTTTATAATAAAGAAGAAAATTTTGTTTCAACTCAATACTAGGAAAAATAATATCATCAATATCGAAATGTTTGTGTTTTATCATAATTTTATACTCCAGTGTCTAAATGTAAAATTTAACGAAAACCGAGACATCAGTAACTGTCAATACTTTATTACTTATTAATGCAATGTGATATGTTTGTTTTTTTCTTCTTACGATAAAGATAATATTTTTTTAAAGTTTACATATTATGTAATTAACTTTATTCAAAATAACTTAATTTCTTACGACCGACGTTAACGATTGCCTCGAAGAGTACAAAATAGCGTAATAACGTTACCGAAAAAATTTAGCACGTAATATTTGTAAGAATTATTATTTAAAAAAAAATAACCTAGGATTTTCGTGTTAAATGTCGACCCTACGAATAATCGAATATTATTATGACTAATAGGATTATAATTTTATCCGTACAGACGCAAAAAATGCACGTAAAAATACGATCACAAGGTAAACAAATTAGGCAAGAATAACCGTATCGACGTATGCCTACGTGTAATAATTATATGCGGTAAAAATTCAAGGATTATTGCGTTCGTTTTTATTGTACTTATCGAACGACAATAAATTAATATATTTTGCGAAATCATATTCGGTTTTCTTGTTATATTATTTGTTATTTGTATGCGCATAATTTCCAGACGTGCGACATTTGAGCGTTTCATCGTTCGTTGTTATATTCGCGCTTAAGAATAACGTCGACGTTATTATATTGTTCATTTTTCTGACGTTAAATTGTCGGACAACAATAATTCAACCACTCCGTATATTATTTATTAAAATACGTATTTTTTCGCCTAGATACCAACGTTCTTATACCTGTGTTATTACAATAGTACGTATAATAATATTATATTGTGTACTTCAATCGAGTCGCGTCTTTCGACTGCAGTCCAAGACCAACGGTTAGGTTACTACTGGTGTGCACACGGTTCCAATCGTTATTGCAGTTATGACCGGAGTTTTTAATAGTCCCAGGGAAAAAAATAAACATATTAAACCCGAACGTCACTGGAATATAACGTATAATATTACATAAGTACCGGTGTTATAATACCACGACTATTATAACATACGTATACCTAGGTATATTGTTATAGTATATTACATTTTAATATTAAATATCCTGTAGTGATATAATATTAAAATATTAAACATCACAGTGACGAAGTTCCGACGTTCGCAATCAGGATTATAATCTGTATATACTATATAATACCAGTTTTGAATGCTGATGACGTTTATATATTATTATTATTATTATTATTATTATTTTTATTATTAATATTACTTTTATCCCGTCCATCGTGTCACACACGTGCGTCTTTTTATCGAGTCGATCCGAACGAACAGATGACGAAGAGATGTGGGTTTTATGTACGTGAAACGCCTTTATGGGGGAAAAAATAAAATAATAATAATAACAACAAGGGGGACGTGCGTGCGTGAGAATCGAATCCGGTATTCGAGTATTTTTATTTTTTCCATTTGATCGCAGTACACGCGTTTATGGGGAGGGGTCGTAAGGGGCGACGTTGAAGTTCCGGAGGGGAAGGTGGGAATCGTTAAGTACGTTTAAGAAAAAATTCGAGTCCATGTGCCATCATTGTACTTGCGGCTGAAAACACTTTTTTTATTATCATCGTCATTATTATCATTATTTTGTCGTCGTGACATAACGAGAGATACGAGTTTGCTGGCTGTTTGAAACCTATACGCGTAAAACCGTTTTGCCTGAACACAATATAATATTATTACGTACGTGCGTAGTTATACAGAGCGATCAAAAAATAGTTTTTTTTTTAAAAAAAAAAGCATTACATTCAATCGTCTTCGCGACATTGCTATAATATATATAGGTAATATTATCATTCCCTCCTGTATTATACACGCGACAATGTATATTATAATACACGTATCGTTTAAAGTCTATCGTTGGAACACGGTTACTATACTCGTATTATTAATTAAGTCGCAACGATGTGATATTGTTTTATGTTATTTTACGAACCACTATATAAACATCGAAATCGTATCAGTTAACAGCAGTAATAATAATAATATAATATATTATATAGCGTAATATTGTAATATTATATATTACAAAAGTATAATATAGTTATATTATACTTCGTTGTATATCGCATATAATATAATATAATAATGTGGTGGTAACTCGACACGAAAATAACGCTATTTGAGGGAATATCTCTGGGTATACATAAAACGAAATCGTTTTGCACGATATAAAATATATTTCATGTTTCGTGAAATACTCGGCAGGGATGATTCATGTTGTACGAGAGACACTATACTCGTATGTATTTAGGCGTGGAAAAATAAAATAAAACGATAACGAAACGGGTGCGATATGTTAAGATATATCTTAAGAGACGGCGGCGGGAAATAATAGTATTTAAAATAAATATTTTACATAACTTAATATTATGTCCGCGTCCCGATTTGGATTCGCGTGCGTTTATTATTATTTTCTAAGGTTAAAATTTCGCCGTCCGTTCGACCAACCCTCGATTTTACATTTTATACTCGATTTCAATCCAAAAATCACACACGCTATCGACGAGGATAGTTTTTTTTTTATAAAAATTCGAAATAATTATAGTGTTATGATATTTTACACGTTTTTCGTTCGTCTGTAGATTTATACGTATACGGTGGAAAACTTCGGATTTTTATATATTATATACCTACTTTCGTCGTATTACGCGATTTGATTATCTCGGAACAGATGGGGTCGCCGCCGGAAAGACGTGTATAAAAAAAAAAAATACGTATAGAAAAATTTCCAGAGACAAATGAAACGTTTGCGACTTTTATCGTCGCTCGCCAAACGACCCGACGTCATATTATTTTTTCTTCTTTTCTCTCCCCCGCTCGGGTATAAAATAATATATGATATATTTTACGCTCTCTGATCGATGTATTCGTACCGAACCCGCGCGTTTTTTACGATCTTTATTTTTTTTCTCCTCCCCCACAGACTCTCATCGCGTGTCGCAAAATTGAAATGTACCCCCGTATTACATTAGATTATGATGTACAATATAATATTATATTATACGCCCCGTATGCCGTACAGACCCGAGGACTTCTTCGGATTTTTCTTTCCTTTTTTTCTTTTTTACGATCGATACAGTCCGATTTATTTTCCTCCGGTCCGAAACGTCGTCTTCGGATCACATTATTATTATGAAGTATAGATTACGCGAGGGTCCGAAAAAGACTCTCGCGAGTTCGCCGCGGTAAAAACACATCCGCCGGGGACTTTACGGCTCCTGTATTATACCGAGGTATTATACATTTTTTTTTTTTATGTCTTATAATCGTCTCACGAGATACTGCGTGCGACTTACATCGTATAACACGAAAAGATGGTCGTTAAATCGCAAACGACCCGACCGAGAAAATTCTGCGCGGGAAGACGACTCGTTTTTGGAAACGCTCCAGAGAAACATTATTATCATTATTATTATTATCAGTATATTATCGTCCGCTAGAAAACCGTCCGAAAGATTATCGTTTATTATTATGTATATTCTTTACGCCAATTCCCGACGTGTATATACATGCGTTTTGAATTACGATATTATTACGCTTACGCGTTGTGGATACGTTTTACGACGATCTATATACGAAAAGCTCGTATTATTATTACATAATATAATATGTTATGATCGCTATCGACGCGTTATTTTACATATTATTATTTTATTGTACGTACGATGTGTTTATTTTGAGAGCCCGAAGTAGAAAAATCACCGCCAGAAACGTCTTGTGTGTCCGCGACGTCGCTGGCGACGAAGTATATTTCTAACGTATATTATAATATAATCGCCGTAATCTCCGCTCGTATACGGTTTTTAATATGGCAAGAGCTTAATGATTAAGACAATTTGACACCGCGATCGCGTTTACGGTAACGTTACGATGAAGAATATTTATGTAACGTGGTCACAACGTCGTCATAACATTTGCAATACCTACTCGTTTAGGCATTTGTTGTTTGTTATTTGTCGTCCATTTTTATTGAAAAACATAATATATATAACTTAACCTGTAATATTATGTGCGTATTTATTGTGTAGTGTTAAACGTTCGGAGTTTTTTTTTCATATCACACCGTGACCAGCGATCAGAAAAATATAATATTTTACAACGTAATAGTATAAACGGCGCGAAAAAACAATAATGTAATATTATTAAAATAGCGCGTATAATTTTAAATTTCACCGGGATTCGCGTATTTCGTGTGAAATTAATACCCTTCCTGGCTTCCTCTCGCCAAATTAGAAAAGAATTGTTAACGGTGCATCCATCATCGTAAATCGGTCGTTGGCCCGATAAAAGGTCTTACGTTTGTGCGCATTTTCTATATCGTATACCACGAACTAATAAATAAGTCGAAAACATATAATATAAAACTGTTTAATGAATTCGGAAACGTAAAAAAAAAAAGAAAAAGAAAAAGAAAGAGAAAGACACAATCCGGACAGAATACGTTCGTACCGTTCGATTTACCGACGTTTAATAGCCAAGTGTAAAAAAAAAAATATATATATATAGGTACTACTATACGTATAAAATTTTTATCTTTTACAATCGTCTCGAGTGTTATATTGTTCCCAAATCCTTCTTTTGAAATTTAATATTATGATTACACTCGAGACGAGGTTCTCGCGTATAATACTCGACACGAGTTTATATATTATATTTTTACCGGGATTATATCGTTCCAAAATTTCCCTGGCGTAAGTACTTCAATCGTAATAATAATATTTGTAAGGTAAGGCTATATAATATAATACGCGATGACTTTTAAATTTCGACCCTGCGCCGAACACGTGATTACTGTTAACGAATTATCGTTATTTTTTATATATTATTTAAAAAAATACTGCGTCGGTTATAGTATCATTATAAATATAATTGGTAATCGTATATATTATCATATTAATTGCCCATTACAAACTCGATAACACGATTAATTAATTACGTTATTTAAATTACGTACATGCACGTGCAGTGAAAAATATTGTAAAATATACAAAAATGTTTTTATTAAATATTAATATCATTTATTTATTTATTTTTGATTTTAAGGTGAAATTTAAATAAAATAGGTATCGTATACCTATCGATATATGGACGTAAAATAACAAATATCAAATAAGTTAGGAATTATTATTATAATATATTGAACATTTCTTAAAAAATCAAAAATATTATTATATATTATAAACGTTAAATTATTATTACTATTTATTATAATCATATTGACATATTATTATTAATGTGAAAACAGAAATAATTATACTAATATTAATTATTATTTGTATGAAATATAATATTATAATATATTATATTATTTAGAATATTGTTCTTTTATGTTATTGCATAATAATTATTATGGTATGTTGTATTTTCTTAATAAATTTGTCGTTGTAAAAATAATAATTATTATTATCGTTATAACTTATAATATACTTATACTAAATATTAAATGTTTAATATTTTATTATTTATATTTAAATATGGTGAACTTTAGTATTTATTTTGTCTTTTACTATTTTATTGTGTTTCTGTCCATTATTACAAAGAAAAGTTTAAGTCATCGAAACAATAATATTAAAAAGTATTGATTCGTGATAACAGTGAATGCGATGGGCTATGCTATACGATAAACTATGTTTCGTGGGCGAAAGAATGACTGCAGATGAAGTCGACGAGTTACTCGAAAGTAGGTACTAGTATATACTCGTAAAATTATTATAGCTACAGTCGATTTGATCAGATCGTTTCGAGTTGAAACTTGTTTTTAAGGATCTTCAATTAAAGAATATTCGAGCTATTCCATATACAGACTCTATAATAAAATACAAGATGAATAATTATTATTATTGTGGTGAGTATTTGAACAATTTTTATCTTTTTATAATTAAATGTAACACGAATGATTATCTTTTAAATTTAATTTTAATTAATATTATTAATATCATAATATATAGGTACCATTTCTACGTATTATTAATTTTTAATTCAATATTATGTTATTATTGTTACAATAATAAAAAAAATCACTTTTATATTTTTAATTTATTTTATTATTATTTTCAGTTGTGTCAAATTCTAATTAATATTTCATAAATATTATTATAAATATATTTTTTTTAAATATTGTTACGTTGATTAATGTTTTCTTAAATTTATTTATTTTTATTTTTTAATAAATGTATTTCATTGCTTCCGATTGCCTTAACGATACGTTTTTAGACAAAGATAATTATTTTTAATAACTTTTGTATTTAGCCGCCTCCGCGTGTCCCGCATAATGATAGGTCGGCTATATCGTAATGTTATTATTATTATTATATATTCTTATCCTTATGGTGGTACATGTAAAATAATAATGATAAACGCAATCAAAATAATAATAAAAGGTCATTAAATTCAATTTTTTTCTTTTTTTTTTATAACCATGTTCAGTTGGATCGACCGACTGTTATTAGTTTATTACGTGTTGTTGATTGATCAATGATCGTTGATCTAAATACCTAATAACCGATGGACGAAAAGGGCAATCGTATTATTATCTAAATGGGTTGTATAGGTATATTTAATTTCAGTTTAATTAATTAATTAAATTTTTTCATTATTATGATTTCGGAATATTGTAAACGAACCAATCATTTTAATTTGTTCTGATTTCAGTGTAGATAAACCGAATATTATTATTCGTAATTATAAATATGTATAAATAATTTTTTTGGACGTTTTTTTTTTTTTTTAGCGTCTAGCCAACGTTTCGAGAAAAAGTTTATAATTAAGTTAAAATTGTATAATACGATTCATGTTATTAGAAGGTATAATATTATAATATATGAAGTACGACCTGTCATTATTTTTTGTTATTTTTTTTAAAAAAATATGAATAATTTTTTTTTTTTAATACTTATAATATATACGTTTGCGTGTCTGTAATTGTGCAAATTGTAATTAAACATTATATTATACGCGTATTAGTATGATAATTTAAGTGTTTATTTGGTACGTTTAACGTGGGAATTTATCGAATCAATTACGAGGTTATTATGGTTTGAAGATAACATTATATTATATAGGTACATATATATGTATTTTATTTAAATAGTTCATAATGATTTGAAATCAGTAACGCTAATAATTATTATTAATAAACTAATTTACATTTAAATTTAATATAATATCCTCTTCGTACATGATTATTGATTATACATATACATATAGTTATCTTAAACAACTCACGCCGAACATTAAACTATATATACATGCATACCAAATATTTAAATGTAATAAATAAATATTAAATTTAAATCCGTGTATTCTGAATGTCGATCGTGATTTTTTACAAAATTTCTTATAATAATATTTGGAAACTGTATATATCTTAAACAAGACATAAACGTACGTATATTTCAATATCCCATGTCGAATTTCACGACGATTGCTAAATTTGTACACAAGTCTATCTAACAAAGTTATAATCTAACTTCCCGAAATCCAATTCGACATACTGTCGTTTCTTCACTTTCATACAACCGTCACAATATAAACGATTTCTATTGATATTTCAATATTCAATGCAATTTGGATTACGTTATCACAAATATATTTTTTGCATCGCGATAACAATGTTATCATGTGTTAGAACACGTAAAAATTTTTATTTACAGTAGTATTTACAGTAAAAAACGATGGACGTTCGCTATATTTATATATATGTTATTCAATATAATAATAATATAATATAATTGTATTTTGATTTTGTCATTTTTCATTTAGTATTAAATTTGGTAATTTTGTTTTCCAACCTTGGTTATATACGAGTATTTAGCGTATGTAACATATTATATTGTTCGAACTCGGTGTATTTACTTAACAAAAGTAAAATATAATGTGGATTTAGGTGTTTTTTACATTATTATTAGCACCCGAGTTTTAATGTAAAGTACCTATGTACATTATTTTTTTTTTATGTACTATGTTTTAATACAACGCATTTCAAGTATAAAATTGGATACATTGTAACAAATTCTTTAAAAGTAAAACTTTTATTGAATCTTATCGAATTTTTAAGTCATTTTATTACATTTAAATACATATATATATAATTTTTAGAAATGTTTTCAAACAATTGCTTTAAAATTTAAAATATTAATTTTATATAATAATTTTTTACTTTATTTTTTTAACAAAATAAAAAACTTATCATTTTTTACAATTAAAAACCAAACAGTTATATACGGGTTTTTTTAAATAGAATAAACAATATTGTGTATATTTTATGTAATAAAATACATTTTTATGTCATTTATAAAGGCCATTTTTAGGAATTCTTTTTTTATTACCGAATTTGGAAGGCCTTAAAATTTCTTGTAAGTACTATTATATAATATTGTTGTGTACATTCGTAAAGCAAAATTTATGAGTATGATCCGGATGGTGCGTAAATCTATTTTGTTATTAAGACAAAAAAAAAAAATAATACGGTAATTATTATTATATGATTTTTGAACGGTTGAAGTACTAAACTCAAAACCTCCCTTATTCGTACTTACCTACATATGCATACAGGTATAATAGTTATTTCAATATTTTGATCGCCGAACATACGATAATATGTTATTAGTGTTATTACGGTAAAAAATAAAAATATCTTTGGCCGGTTATCACGCGCTCGCGTGCACGTATAAACAACACGCATCGGAACAAATTGGATTTCGAAATGTACCTGTAAAGTGATTAATATTACCTGTAGGGCTGTAGATGTACCGAATCTGAATTCCAAAACTCCAAATCACGCTTCGATTAGGACGGGTAAGTACCTATACTTGTACAGGTATATATAAAAATTATAATAATAATTAATATTATTATTAATTATATAATTAAAACGAAAGACTATTTCTAAAAAAATCTTATGTTCAGACTTCAGAGAGATCTATCGAATAATTTCGTACGATTATAATCTTCAAAAGAAAAATAATTACATGCATTAGTTTAATAAAAACAGTGTTAGCATTTTTTAACTTGCGTGTTTATTCAACTTATATAGGTAGGTACATATGCGTAAAAATATTTAAAAAATTAACTAATACCGTTTTTTGGTAATATATTGTGTAATAAACCAATACCTAATTAGTTAATTGATAAATAAACAAATAAACAATTAATATAATTAGAAATCACAGCCATTCAAATTATGATAGTTAATTTTTAAATTAAATATTCAAAAAATGTCACATGATGTATACCTAATTGATAACCTAATGGATCGCATATAACGAAAAAGGTGAAGAATTCCTATTTTAAAATATTTAGTTAAGTACAATGAATAGATATTTTTACAACCAAATTGACAATGATTTAATTTATCATTGATGTTTTATTATATCAAAAAAAAAATATATATATAATATATATATAGAGGAATTATTAAACTGCTAAATATGTTTATGCTTAGAACATGATTTATTATCTTAAAACAACACGATATTCTAGTGGAATGTTTGCACGAATTTCCCACTAACAGTAGTATCTAATTACAATTTTAAATACGATATATAGCATTTATGTATGATTAAGTGTTTGCAGTGCGTTAAGACGATTGGAATTGACCGATTGGATTTGAGGTATGTGCACGTATTTTAGCGATTGAGATTTCGATTTTCCATTAATTTTGCAAAACAAATTGGAATTACGTGATATTCAACAGTAAAATCACGTACAAGTGACCCTCACGTATCAATAGAAATTATAATATAATAATATATTATTATATTGTATCAGTCGATTCTATGCTTATCTGCACGGTTTGTGTGTGATAAAATATTGAAAATAATATTACGTTGGTTATATATAAAAAAATTGCAATCGTTTCCTCGGATAATGCACACATTATATTAAACAGCTAATACAATAATTTATGCAAATTAAACGTATAGTCAATATCTTTACAAAAAAAACATGTGTATTAAGTTGTAATATATCGATCATATTATATGAAATATGATCCAATAGACATTTTATACAATCTAACTACGACGTTTCCCCCTATCTTATGAATTATTTATTAATTTAATACTTCAATTTTTTAATTTATACTTATTTAAAACGTATTAATAAGTAAATACTTTTTCTTCGTCTAAATTTATTTTACGCAACATTTTATTATTTTTATCTGAAATAATATTGATTGAAAATTACCAACAAATTATGTATGATTAAAAATCAAAATATTAAAACCGAATCCAAGAATATTATTATGCAATAATAATAATAGTAATAATAATAATAAAGTATTTTTTTTTTTTTTTATTTAAATTACTAAATAATTATATTTTATAATATTGTAGTCATATAATTTGTCATTGAATATAGTATAGGTAATAGAAATTACACGCGGACGATGGTGCGACAGTGTCGGATGTCGATGCATCAATGTGGATCCGGTGAATTTAACGCTAGAAGTGTAAACGGACATTTGTAATTTATTCATTGTATGTACCATGAAATAATAATTTCCGTGTACATAGCATCCTAACGTCCTGTGCAATTAAATCTAAAAGACGGAATCCTTGGACTCTTTCACCGTGAATCATTGATTATTATTTGGATTTAATCTACTTAACCGTACCGGAAGCTTTGATTTCTCCCCAGTTAGGTAAAAGGAATTACATTTTCTAATCCTCATTGTATTGAAGGCTTAAGAAAATTCCGTTAAAAATGCATGTTGCTCTTTGTAATGAGCTCAGGTTCTACTAGGAAAACTCACCTATTACGTTTTCTGAGTGCCAGTAAATATTAATTTTTCTAATGTTAAGCAAATAAATAATGACAGAAGAACAGACGAAAAAATTAATGATTCTGCAAAATTCGTCCTCGGGTTATATATTTAAAATCACTTTAGTTCGTGAAAAATAATCGGATTCATAGCATTACCGGAATCCCTCTTCCATCTTATTTGAAAACAACATACCTCTAAATCTAAAGGAACAATACTAAAATTTAAATAAGTAATAATATACATGTAACATTAGAATTAAAGTTATATTGATTCATTTCCAATTAAATCAAACTTTAAATTATAAATAAAATTTTTGAGATTAACTTAACGTTCAATAACGTCCTAAATCAATGAAATCTATTACACTCAATATTAATAAATACATTTTTATTACATGAAGAACTGCACAATTAAGAATATTTACTATAAATACTATAATTTGTATTAAATATTATAAGAGCTAAAATTCATACTTTTTAAATAATTCTATACTTGCGTAATCTATGAAATTTAAAAAAGTTAATATTATTTTTAATAGCATTTAATACTTTAATGTTTATAAATTAAAATGAAATAAAATCAAACCTAATCAAACTTATATATTATATTATTCGTTGTATTAATATAAAAACTAATAAACTTAATTACTATTTTTTTTTTTTTTTTTTTACTAAATTTAAATTAAAAATAATTATAATATGTATAAATTATATTTCCATCAAATGTAAAACTAATCAAAACATAGTAATGACTAATTATATTCAATTTTATTATAAATTTGTATGTATAAATTATAAAATATTATTAATTAAAAACATAATTATGATATTTTTAATTATCGACCAAATTTTAATTTGGTCAGGTCGAATGAAATATTCGGTTGAAAAATGAGAAGTATAAAAATAATGAACTATGACTTGTAAAAGTGTTTTATCTTAATGAAATTCACTTCTATGTAATCATGAAAGATATTTTCTAGCACTAGTAATTTACAATACGGCTACCTCAAACGTATAATATATTATACACTCGCCCGTGGCATTGATTTTTCCATCCATTCTACTTGATTGAATTTTTTTGTTGAAATCATTATATATTTTTTCCCTAAATACGAGTATATTATCTGACCACTAAGTATATATTAATATAATATTATACTAATATAGTCACCTGAAATGGTAAAAAAAAAACAAAGTGTTCTTTCTTTAAAAAAATATTAAATTATTTGGTTTAAGATTATTATTTTTTTTTTTCAATTTTGGTTGAAAGATTATTGTAATACATTATGTGTTACACAATTTATTTATATTGAGATTTTAAAAATAGCTGTAAAAAATAAATTTAAATTCATTAGATAACATTATAAAATAAAAACATTTAATACAAAATATTTCATTTTATGAAGTTATGAACGATAATCAAATTTAAATATGTTTCATTAGTCATAAATATTTAAAATTTTTGTATTATGTTTAATATAAAAGTTTAAATAGAAAATCAGTTAATTTTTTTTTTTTCTCTAATTGGGAAATAAATGTATTTCGTTAATAACAAAAAAATAAATAAATAAAAAATGTAATAACTAGTATAAATAGGATACTTTTTATCAAATATATTTATATTAAATTATTAATATACTTTTAGAAAAGTGAGAAAAATTTTAGAGGCTCAATTATATAGCCTAAAAAGCGCTATTTAAACTACCTATGCGAATTATTATATTTTCTTATAGGCAGGTATATAAATATTTACATATTATCATCATTTTTTATTTTTATTTTTTAATTTAATATTGAAATGATAAAATTAATTATATTACATTCGTACGAATAATAGTTTATTTAAAACGATATTAAGTTAATTATTATACAAAGTCACTATACCGGAAACGGTCAATACCTATTTTGTATTATGTTATATTCATAATATATCCGCATAAAAACGATGAATTAAAAAAAAAAAATTCCATTATAATTCTCGAATATCATCGTTGTCGGATGAAATTTCGAATTCGTATGCAATAATATATTGCCAAGGGAAGAAAAATAAATAAATAGAAGTCACTCGGGGGTTATCACGCATAATATTATTTAGTGATTGCATCCACTTTGGAAACAGTGACGGTGGTGAGATTCATATACGAATGCGCGTAGAATTTTCATGAAATATTTTATAATATATTGTAATATGCTACAGAATATTATTACTCTCGTATACCGCGTTGAACATACAAATTTTTGCGCAAGAAAGAGACGACGAATTGATTACCTATGCATAAGAAAATGTGTGCGCTTTTCGGGAGAAACGACTTACAGATCAAATTAAAAACGTACTCGTACAGATATTTTTAGATTATAATTATAAGACATAATTAATATTAATTGTTCGATTTAAAAAACACATAAAAGTCTAAATATACTTTATGACGAAACGTATTAATTTATTCGTTTTCACAAAACTTAAAATTAATTACTAAAAAACTTTAATTAAAATATATGCATGGTAATTATTGCCAGAAAAAATAATATATAATATTATGTAGGTATGAATATCATATTTGCAATATTGTACCATATTAAATCTTTTTATTATGATACAAAAATACTGAAGTTTACATATTATTGCAATTTACAAGTGAAAAATAGTCGATGATTTTTTTTTATGTTATATAAATGAAGAGGATTTATACTATATTAGTTACCAATAGATAATTTGTTAATAATATTGAATCTAGTAGACAAAATGTAAATTATTGTATCAACAGATAACAGTTTTATATTAGTTTACAAAAGTCTCGAGTTGGATATATCTGTTCTTTGTTCTTAATTTGTTATCGTACGAAAATACGGAACTTCTTATTATTTTTTAATATCTATAATTTTATATATATATTTTTTAATTTTATCTAATTTTATTATTATAATATCTAATCATAATGACTTCAAAAGTTTTACTTAATTTTTACAAAATATTAGCTTCTTTTTTATTAGTTTATTAGTTTTACAACAAGTATTATTAGTAAAGTTATAAACATTTAAATTTTAATTATCGTTATATTTTAGAGAGGTAATTACATGCGTCTATAATAATGAATAAAGATAAAACGATATTACAACCTTATCAACTAATGTGTAATGATATGAGGACACATCATTATGTATCTTATATTATATCAAAGTACACAAGACCACAGATATGGTCAGTTATGTAAAAAATTCAAATGTATTATCTATATTTCTTTTTGGTGACTTTGTGTAATAAACAAACTCTGATGCATCGGAACGCCGACACATTTTTAACAATTAACAAGATAGTCCCGTTACACACCCCATCATAAAATACCGTTAGAAACCCCGTTAGATATCCCGTTAGGAATACCGTTATAAAGATTTATACAATAAGCAAAACCATGTCAAGGACGAGGATCCTATGGACCCGCCGGACAATTAATACCCTCATTTATCAGAAATACATTTTACAGTTATAACATCATCCACACATACCCTTTGATCTCTTCCGACAACTGAACATTACGTGACTATTCAATTTCAATTCCCTCACTCCTAAGAAAGACCTTGAAATTCTCACCCCAAGACCTGACCAGCAGGGCATATATACGACCCACGAGAACGCGCGCCCCTTCAGTGTGCGCACGCTCCCGAACAAGCTATCATTTTCGACATCAACGGCTTTCCGATTTTCATCAGAGTTCATCTTTGCGATCAAAATTCTCAAGTGTTCTTTATTTCATTTCCATTGCTCGACTATCGACTTCACCATCTCGTAGAGTGGAACAAGCGGTCAGCGGGTAAGTTATTGAATATAAATTTTATGCTTTGCATCAGTCTAGATTTTTCCATTCAAGAAAGCCAGTGGTAACTAGTTCGGTTAGGTTTAGATGAATAAATAATAAAAAAAAAATTACAAAAAAAAAATAATAATAAATTGTAAAATAATAACAAAATTTGTATACATAACTTGTATATTTTGTATAATTACCAAGTAAAAAAAAAGATATATAAAATAAAATTTGTATAATTACCTAGTGAAAGAAAATTTGTATAATTACCACGTTAAAAATTTGTATAATTACCAAGTAAGAAAATAATTTGTATAATTACCAAGTGAAATAAAACTCTGTATAATTACCACGTTAAAAATTTGTATAATTACCAAGTAAAAAAA